>JABTTQ020003293.1:0-102178 GCA_016081115.2 Rehmannia glutinosa
GTTTATTTTGTTTTAATACTTGGTATTAGCACTTTGTTGAATATCAATTGATAGCAAATTTATCAAAGCAAATATCAAAATAATATGCAGAATTAAAGTGTTGAAATATAAATGACACAATAAATTTTTATAGAGGTTCAAGATGAGGTAATTCTTCTACTCCTCTCTTCTCCAACTCCCGGAGGAATCCACCAAGATTGGATCAATGTACAAAGTGGTTATCACCCGATGCAAATCTTGATCACTGACTTGATCCTTTGGGACTGGGCCTGAGATGCTTTGGTCATACAGCTTGGCTTCTCATACGACGCAATCTCTTCACAGGCGTACCGCTTTGCTACTACAAACTTCACTTGCTCAAGCTTCTTGGATTTGATCACGAAGCCCTCCAAAACTTGAGATCGGTTCGACCTTGAACCTTTCTACAATCCTTTGTGGAATGTAGACCCCTTTGATTCTACAAATGTTTCTCTTCAACCCGATTGAAGTCATCTTTCCTTCAAAAGATGGACGATACTTGTTTATTCCTTTTGCACGCTTCCGGGACCGAAAGATCGTGAAGAAAGACAAGATGACGATACTTGTTTAAGTAATTTTCTTGACTTGCAAACGGATCTCTTTCAGCTTATATCGACTTGATCGCATTTCCTTGATTTCCCAGTGACTTCGAGTCGCCTTCCAATCATTGGATGACTCTTCCTACTTCAACTCGAGACTTGGCTATCTTGAGTTGACTGACCGACACTTCACTCACCGCACCTTCAAATGAGTTCCTATCTTCTCTTCTTTGCCACACTCACCGCCTCACAGTGAGTCTTCCTTCTAGTCTCCGGTTGACTTGCATATTTTGGCATAGCCGACTTAACTGGGCCGACCTCAGCCCTATCTATTACAATGCAATTTACAACAAAAATGGGGTGCCAACTTTCTATTCTGTTTTACATGGCATTCATCAAAATCTAAAAATTAATTTCCCAACAATTTCCCCTTTTGATGATGCCAAAACTTAAAATATTCATACAATAATTAAACAAAGAAAGATACGACAGACAATGTAGAATCACTGAATGTATGCGTAGAATCAATCTTTTATTGATCATAACATTCTTGTTCTTTACTTTGTTAAGCACAGAGTGTATCGTAGCTTAAACAGAGTTTAATGTAACCATGCTATTCTATATCTACGCAAGTATAGAAATTAAACAATTTTATTCGATGTACAGAGGACTTACATAAACATGCATTTACATAGTAAAATACATCATGGGTGGACAAGAATACTTCATCTCCGGCTGCCTACCTCCTTCTTTCCTCATCACTGTCTTCTCGATCTATTTCTCTTCTTTCTCTTCTTCACCGCTTTTTTTCTCATATGCTTTTCCGGCAGCCTTCATCTCTTCTTTTTCTTTCTTGTCTTTCTTCCCACAAGCTGAGTTTGTTTTCTATTTTCTTCTTCGATTCTCTTCACATACTCAAGATTGTTCTTGGCCACTTGCAGTTGGCTACTTCGTCGACCCAGCCTAATCAATAGATCCTCATTTCTTGCCCGGATCTATATTCAATGTTTTTGGGCAGAGGTCTAGGCCTCAAACCTCTTCCTCCTCCACGCTTTTCCTTTGCCTCTGGGCGTGTATTGTGTGGGGCCTTCTTTTTCCCACCGAGTGACAAACAGAGTGACCGCCAAAAGAGGTCCGCCGCCATCGCCTTCTTCACATAGATTGAGCCATTTTTCCTAATACAAATCCTGTGCTTGAGCCATGGACATATTTGCGAAGTAATCCTCGGATGCGAGCGTCTTAAATTCATCACCGATCTTAGCTCGTTCTCCGACGCCGAAATGGCATAGGTGTCTCATGTCTGCTGGAATGTATCCATGTTGTTTCAAAGATATCCATAACTCGGGCATCCATCTTTCCTTCCACCTACTTCATCCCCGCTTCTACTATTTTTCGCTTCAAACCATAGGTATCGTGCGGAGTGTTGGAGCGGCAGAGTCATCGGGAATTTGGCGATGATATCAAAATTGTGACAAGACCTTGTTGGGGGGTTTTAGCAATCATCAAGGTCATATCTTTCGAACCTTCCCCTCAACAGCATTTTCCCTTCTTCTTGCTTCTTAATTTCTTGGTGTCTTCTCCTTCACAACAAGGTCCTTCTTCTCAGCCTTCGAGTTTTCAACTTTTGGTATTCCTCTTCCCCTTTTTGGCATCATAAAAGGAGAGAGGAACCCCTGAAACATGCCAATCATGAAGTCCAAGCGACCGATACCGAAGTTATGCTTCAACTGGCAGAGTATGCCGCACGGAATTCGTAGCGAGTGGCGTTGGATTCACCGCCACCGCCTTCATTTCACCCATGAGGAGACTGAATTTCTTCTCCATGTTCTCCTCACGCGCTTTTTTTCTTATGAAATTCACGCAGCAGTGCATCTCTCGTTGTTGTGAGATTCATGCATACGATCGATGTTTTCTTGCATTCTGTCTTCATATCAGCATTCTCACCACCAAACTAGTAATTTATTGAACAAAGTTCAAGTATCGAACTTGTTCTACACGCATTGTCCGTTGTTGTTGCCACCATTCCCGGATCCTCGACAATTATTCCTCACAGATCGGGCAGAAGATTTGCGCCTCGCTTATCGGCCTCATGTCCAGGAGGCCTGGTGCCTTTCCATCTTTCTATCTCCGCAAATATGGCCTTGAAAACTTCTCCAACCTCACCGCACATCGTCTCACTGGGCCACTGGCCAAAGTCAAAGTCTACTCGACGATGGTGTATGTTGGAATAATGGGATTAGGTTTATGGAAATGTTCTTGATCTCTAGCTAATTCTTCAAGAAGGTCGTAGCTCCAGAGAGAAGGGAAACGATTCTTCAAACGGATCATCACGGCAACGGGAATTTGCTCAACCAGAACTTGTGCCCGTGATGTGCCCGGTGGAGTCGATTCTGCCGCAACTGGGTAGCTCGCAGCTTGAGTGTGTGTCACTGTGGTCGGCTTGGGGTTTTGACTCAGCTGGCTGAGCCTCAGCTGTCTCAACAGCTTCATCGGTCTCAGCTGGTTTTTCCATGTGAGTTGACTGGTCCTCGGCCGTATCAGTAGCGTCATCGTGACGATGATGAGATTTTCACGGGTGGCTCATCATAAAAATTAAAGGTTTGGCGAGTAACCTTAAGGTCGGTCTTACTCGTGCTTGGGAGAACATCCTCACCGAGTCTTTGGATCGACAGAGGGAATGACTCAGCTTCGTCTTCACCTTCAGATCCCAGAAAGGTTACATCAGGATTGTCTTGGGAATCGTGAAGAGCACTTATCTCCTTTTCAGATGGATCAATGATAGTAGGAGGGATGTTCTGTGCTTCCGTCTCTTTACCCCGGGAAGTCTCAACCTCCCGTTGGCCTTCATTACCTCCCCGCAATCTCAACCGCAACGAGGCCTTGGACAAACCCCTTCGATAGTGTCACTGCCTTGGGGTCTTCTCGAGGTGGCATCCACCGGAGTCTCAACTCCATGGATTGCACTTTCATTGCCCGCAGTGTTAACTCCAGGAAGTTCCTTCTTGTGCCTCGACCGCATCAGCAACGTCATGGCTGCAGAGCAGTTGGCACTTCAACTGAGACAGTCTTAACTGTCTGAGCCTCGTCAGTGACAACTTGCTGTGTATCCATTTGTTGTTCCTTCTCCACTTCGCCTCCAAGATTCGTTGTGGAGTCAGCTGCAGCATCCTCCGACCTTGCTGCAGTGGAGGAGTTTCACCTGCACACCACCGAGTGACTTAGAATGGGGTCACTCGTCTCCGACTCCCTACTGTTCCCTTTGAGTATTTAGCATTCAAAGGTGGTAAGACACCTTCATTAGGGGTTGGCTCGACCAGGGTCCCCACAATCCCGGTTTCATTGCCATTTCCCTTAACACCTTCTTCCTCGAGTGAGAGGAAGTGGTGGAAGCAACAATCGTGGGCAATATCTGCACCACTCCCATCGAATCAATCTCCGGTTGTGATGTGGAAGACTCCTCGGTCCTTCCAATAACCGTTGCTCATGTAGGACCCTAGATTCTCGCATGGCTTGCTGCATCTCCAATTCTTCTCAGCGGAAAGAAGGTCCGATCCTCATCACTCCCGCAGAGAGAATGTCAAGATGAGGATGTGTATGATCGGTGGTTCCAAAGTAAAGGGACACCATGCGGCCTTTTCACGAGCGGCTTATCCGCCGCCGCTTCTCCTTGTCTTTGAAGATCGTAGGATATCTCGTGCGGTTTTCTTCATCCAGGTGCTTGACCACAGTGGTCAATCCGAGAAAGTTCAACGGTTCGTCCCTCTTCTTCAATAAACTCCGGTCTTTGGAATGCGTTTCAGATTGACTTTCGGCTTCCACTTCCTCCATTCTCGCAGGCGATTTTGGATGTCTCGATATGGTGGTGATAGGATCATCACATCGTCATCATCTTTATCATCTTCTCCCGCCGTCCCTCGTTCTCGTGGATTGAAGGTAGCAAACTTTGGTGCTTCACACCTCCAATCTCGTCTGTAGGAGGGATACAACCTGTCGACAGGAGAGTTTGCTTTCGGCTACTTCTTGTGTCTCAATTCGACACAAACATTGTCTTCAATTTGCCTCTGACGATTAGCCCAGCAGACTTGGTTGTTTCATCAATGATTTCGGAGACTCTACTTCACCCGCTTGTCTCCGCGATGATCCGTTCTCGGTGAGTGGTGACTCACTGTTTTTTCTCAAGCTCTGATCGCTTGAAGATTCTTCTTCTTCTTTTGGTTTTCACCAGAGGAATATCTGGTTCCACTTCCTCTGGTTCGTCGAAGGTAAATGCCTTCGCAGTTGTCTTAGAGGCAGTTGCCTTCCTTGTTGTGACAGTCCTCTTCTTTTTAATCACTGGAGAAGGGATTAACGGTTCCTTCTCCATTGCGATGCAAAAAGGGTGGGACACTACTGTGTGGGCAGGTGACTCGGCTGCAGGGGCAGGTGCGGTTTTCTTTTTCTTCGCTGCAGGGGCAGCAGTCTTCTTTGCAGCTGCAGGGGCAGCCTTCTTCTTGAGAGGGGAGGAGACAGCTGTTTCTTCAGGGTCAGCTGATTCCCCCTCACTTGTGTCCGCTCTCTTGGCATAAGCTCTCCTCTGTGCTCTGGAGAGATTTGATCGGAACATCTTTTTGTTAACATGGAACGCCTTTCCATGTCGAAGAGGGACTCCTTTAACTTCCATCATCCGGCCAATCACCAGTCCGCACCCGTGGAACCTCCAAACGAATCATCCTCCTTGAAGGATTTATTCCATTCTCGCGTAGTTTGATGTATACAAACTCAGCCAATTTCACCTTCTTCTCTTCAATGATCGCAATGCCATTACGATCGGCTTAGTTTTGGACAGCTGGTTAAAGCTTCCAAATTTGATGTCTATGCATTTGGCAACAATGTCTAGCGCTTGTGGTATTCCTCCTTCAATAGCTTCTTCTGTGTAGACAACTTTCAAAGATCGGGTTTGGCTACTTCCTTCCAAGCAAATAAAGGTTAACATCGACTTCATAAATCTCCTAAGCACTTCTTCCACTAATTAACGCAAGTTGTTCGCGGATCCTTGGTAGTGATGGTGAAATTTTTCCCGTGAACAGAGGACTTGATGCCCTCATCGTGAACTTCGGCGTTCACATAAATCGTGCGACCTCCTCCATGTAGGTCATTTGAAACTCCATCGACAAAAAGGGTTTCCAGTCCTGATTTTTCCAACTTCTCCGCTATTTTCTTCACAAGGGTTTCGTCGACCCTTATTTGATCATGCCTCAAGTCCACAAGATCCCGTGTGGATTTGCTTTCCCAACTTGACGAAGTCGTAAGTAGATGCCATTTCTTGAAGATTCACCGAATGAAACTTTGAAGATAAGCTTTGAAAATTTGTAGGGTTTTGAGAGTAAAAATGCTTTCTTTGCTCTTGAGAGATATGAAAGTTTTGGTAAAGTGAGAGAAAATCGGACGAAATGGTATATGTATGGGTTATGAAAGGACATGTGGGTGGTTTTTGAAATTTGATCAAGATCAACGGCTCGATTTTGCACGCCGATTAACATTTAATTTCTCGCATTTAATGCGGCAAAGATTTATATCCAATCATAAGCTTGGTATGCAACTTTTGATTGTACACGCGTCATAATTATCGACGTCATTCTTAAAAACATTCCCCGCTTAGTAAAACGATCATGCGTTTTTGTCACTTTGCTTATAAATGAGTCGCCTTATTCCTTAGCCGATTTAACTCTTCTTCTCTTTGCACACAAGCACTGTTGTCGCCTAACTCGATGCAAATTGATTCTCCGATACTGGTGATTCACTTAGTGATTCAAGAGTTCAGCTCTCTTTCATCTTTTCATGTTCCATCTCTTTTCTTTGAGTCTTCGAGTGTCAACTCACAAATTTCAATTAACCCTAATTTATGCTTGAGTTCTTCAAATCTTGATTCACATAATGGTTTTGTGAATATATCGCCTAACCGCTTATCGGTTGAGATATATACCAAGGTGATGTCCTTCTTTTCAACATGATCTCTTATGTAGTGATATCCGACATCAATGTGCTTTGTTCTTGAGTGCAACATAGGATTTTGGGTGATTGCAATTGCACTTATGTTATTACACATAATTGGAATTTCCTTTTCTTCAACTTCATAGTCTCTCGGTTGTTGTCTCATCCATAAGACTTGGGCACAACACTGTTTACTAGGCTATGTATTCTCTTCACTGTGGAGGTGGCTATTGAATTTTGCTTCTTGCTAAACCAGAAATTAATCTATTTCCAAGCATTTGACATGTACCGAGGTACTCTTTTCACAACTCTACATCCAAAGATAGTCGCAGTCCGAGTAACCAATTAGCTTGAATCCACCTTCCTTAGATACCATAAGCCAACCTTTTGGCTTCCTTTCAAATCTCTCAAGATTCTTTTTCGTCAGTCATGTGGCTTTCTTTTGGAGCAGATTGAAATCTTGCACATACACCTACAAAGAAAGGTGATGTCCTGGCCCCGCTTTGCCGTGAGATAGAGCAATGATCCAATAAGTGCTCAGATCTTGTTTGATCCACAGGTTTGCCATCCGTATCCATATCCATTTTGACTGATGTATTCATTGGTATTTTCACAGAAGACTTCTCTTCCATACCAAATTTCTTCATTAAATCTCTGGTGTATTTTGTCTGACTTATGAAGGTTCCATCCTTCAGCTGTTTTACTTGGAGTCCAAGGAAGAATGTCAGCTCTCCCATCATGCTCATTTCAAATTTGCTTTGCATAAGATTTGAGAATTTATCACACAGCTCTTTGTTTGTGGATCCAAAGATGATGTCATCCACATATATTTGAACAAGCAGTATACTCTTCCCATCTTGAATTCTGAAGAGTGTTCTATCCACTTTGCCTTTTGTAAATCCGTTCTCAGTCAGGAATTGTGATAATGTATCATACCATGCTCTTGGTGCCTGTTTCAATCCATATAAAGCTTTCTTGAGTTTGTATACTTTATCTCCAAGAGTCTTCTGCTCAAATCCTGGAGGTTGTTCAACATACACTTCTTCCTCCAATAACCCATTAAGGAATGCACTCTTTACATCCATTTGATATACAGTGAAGTTCTTGTGAGCAACATAGGCAAGAAACATCCTTATGGCTTCCAATCTTGCCACAGGAGCAAAAGTTTCATCAAAATCTATTCCTTCTTCTTGGCAATACCCTTTGGCTACCAATCTTGCTTTGTTTCTTACCACAGAACCTTCCTCATTCATCTTGTTTCTGAACACCCATTTAGTGCCAATAACATTTTGATGGGTAGGTCTTTGAACCAATACCCACACTTTGTTCCTTTCAAACTGATTCAGCTCTTCTTGCATGGCTTGAATCCAATGTGTGTCATCCAAAGCTTGTGACACATCTTTTGGCTCTATTTGTGAGATGAAACAAGTGAACATAGCTTCTTGTTGGGTTCTGGATCTAGTTTTCACACCTTCTCTTACATCTCCAATGATTAGTTCTGGTGGATGGTCTCTCAGCCACCTTACATCAGGTTGGAGTAAGTTAGCTGGATTCAGTCGTCTTGCAGTTGTGTTATTTTGATCAGCTCTCTCATCATCACTTAGCTGCATATTTCCCAGCTGTCTTTGAGACTCAGCTATCTCATCTTCATCTGGGTTTATAATTCTAGCTTCAGCCTTCAACATAGGACTCTTCTCGCATGGTTGGTTGATTCAGCTTATCGATGACTCTTCAATGTCTTCTCCATTTACGTTGGGTTCGTCAAACACCACATGAATGGATTCTTCAGTAACCATTGTCCTCTTTGCCGAGCACTCTGTAGGCTTTACTTTCAGTTGAGTATCCTAAGAAGATACCTTCATCACTTTAGCATCAAAAGCCTTTAAATTACCTTTGCCATTGTTGTGGATGGAGCATTTGCATCCAAAATTCTAAAATATGCAACATTTGGCTTTTCCCCTGTCCAAATCTCATAGGGAGTCTTTGTCACTGCTTGCTTATCATGCATCTATTTTGAGTATAGCATGTTGTGTTTATTGCTTCACCCAAAATCTTTTAGCGCCCCTGCTTGACTAACATGGTCCTTGCCGCTTCTTTGAGAGTTCTGTTTTTTTCTTTCGGCAGCTCCATTCTCCATGTGCAGTCCTTGCTGCAGAGATAGTTCATGAGCAATACCATTTTCAATACAATATCGAGTTATTATTCCATTGACAAACTCGGTTCTCTGTCAGATCTAATTTTGATAATAATTTGACTCTTCTCATTTGGATTCTCTTCATCACCGTGTGGTAGTTTCTAGAGGTTTTTTCTTCTTACACATGAAAATTGTCCATGTGTATCTTGAGTAATCATCTACTACCACCAAGCAATATTTCTTTCCGCTTATCTTTGGCCGGTTCAACTGGACCAAATAGATCCATATGTAGCAGTGCAATATTCTTGTTGAAGATTGATATGTCGTTTCTTTGAATGATGATTTGATCCGCTTTCCCATCCGCATGCATCACATACGCTTTCCTTCTTCAGATATCGAGTCCGGAAGTCCTTCCACAAGATTGCTCCTTGCAAGCTTGTTAATTGTTTTGAAGTTCGGTGACTCGGCTTCTTGTGCCACGCCCAACTTGATTCAGTGTGCTCTTTGCTGCAGACATGTGCTTGGTGTTGCATTGACGATCTACCACATACATGTTCTTTTTGTCCGCATCCTTGCAACACTATTTCATTAGATTGATGTTCTTGATTTGGCACTCCCATATTGAATCCAACATTATAGCCTTTGTCACGTAGTTGACTTATGCTTAGTAAGATGAAATTGAGGCCTTCAACATATGCAACATCCGTAATTTCTAATCCATTTTTCTTTATGGATCCAATGCCTCTTATTTCTCCCGGAGCTTCATTCCCTCCAAATATGAGTTTTGCACCTTTAACTTCCTTAAATTTTGACATTCTTGTTTCTGTCAAGTGTCCTGGGAATACCACTATCCATGTACCAGGTTGCACGACACTCAATCGCTCCTTGAACCTCGCAATCGAAGAAATTAGGTTTTAGGTACCCATATTTGTCTGGGTCCTGAGGGATTAGTATTGTAAGATGATCCAACCAACCTATAGCCAAATGATTTGACTCTAAGAGGTTGCCATCTATCAGTGCCATAATCATAATTAACTTTGGCAAATTGCTTGGGGTTTTAGGTTCATACAAAAGTTGTCTCTTTTGTCCGTATGTCCTGTGTATGTGTTTTAGCAATTGCTTTGTTTGGGTAGTTGTGATATCTTTGAGGATAGTGCTTAGGTACATATGTGTCTTTGATGATAGCTCTTTTGCCTTTGGAATGGCCCTTGCTGAGTTCTAGGCCTTTGCCATTTAGGCTTATATTCCATAGGTCTTTGCTGATAGTTCACATTATTCCAATCAGCTTGGCTTGGGTAATTTCTACCATTCCCATCATATGTGTTCTTTTCATAGAACTTCTCGGGGCTTTTGGTAGCTCTGCTTTCTTCTTTACGAGTACTTCCTATTTGGAGTTTGAGAACTCGCCCGGATTTCTTCTCGGTTGTCCTTTCAAAGATACTCGGGTCGTTTTCCTTTTCCTTTATAACCAAGGCCAGTTTGCTTGTGGTTGTGCTTTGGAATGAATGTGTGTGCACCATTTGGAGTTTTGGATTTTTGAGATGCTTCATTACTTAAAGATCTTTTTCCAAAATCACTCTTGGAACTTGACTTGGCATAGAGGAATTAAATCCTAAGCCTGTCTTATCTCCACATTCTCTTTGGCTCATAATAAGATCATCCAAAGATTTCGATGCCTTAGTGAATGAGGCAATCACATTTTTGAGATCATTTTCCCTCTTTTCAGTAGCAGCTATCTCTCGCTTATTAGCTTAGCATTTTCAGCCTTTAAACTTTTATTCTCATCCTATGTGACTTAGAGTACTCGGCTCCTTAGTCAATTTTGTGAGTTTTGGCTTGTGAGTAGGTTGTTTTCCTCATTTAGTAGTGTGTGTGAGGATTTAATGTGTTCAAAGTCTTTCATCATTTTGCCTAATGAATCATAAAGATTAGTGGGTGATGAAGTGTGTGTGTCACAATCACCGTCACTAGAATCGAGTGTGATAAGTTAGAGTGTACCTCATCTTCTTGGTCGAGGTTGGTCTTGTTCTTTGGCCATTAGACATGATCAAGGCTTCTTCTTGAGTCACTTGAGTAGTCACTTCACTACTCTCCGAGTCCTGTGTGTCTTTTGACTTGATCGTCGTGTGATCTCTGTAGCTAACATTGCCTTTTTCTTCTCTTGTCTTCTTTCTCTCAAGACTTTTCTTTCCTCTTCATTCCTATATTTGTTGACTACAGGATATGGGCAATCAATAGCATAGTGACCAGGTTTTAGCAGTTCAAAGATAAATTTTCAACCTTTTGATCGCTTCTTTCCATCCTTGGATTGTCGGCTCTTTGATACTCAATCCTTTGATGCTCTGTTCTTTTGGGTGGCCTATCTTCCCTTGACTTGGAGGAGCCGAGTGTCTTCCGGAGGATTCACCTTTGCCTCTTTTGTAATTCTTGTTGAAGAATTTGTTAAACATTTTAACCATCGGGCAATCTCCTCATGGTCAATGACTTCCTTGACCTCGGCTCTTTTACCATGCTTAACTATTAGAGCAATTGTTTTGGGCACAATTGTCTCCTCTAGGTCTTTTCTTCTCGGCCAAATTCGTAGGCTCCGAGATCCGAGAATAGCTCATGGTTGGATGTTTTTGATAGGTCCATGGAGTGTCTCGGGCCATGACTTTCATTTCCCACTCATTGGGAGACTTCTTAGAATCTTCATACACATTTTCTTCTCGTGTATATTCTTTTCCAAGTGCAGATAGCTCATTGGTAATTTACGTGAACCGAGCATCCAGTTGATCCAAGGTTTCTCCCGCAAGCATCTTAAAATTTTCAAATTTAAAGACAAAGAATGAGATAGTTTATTTTCCTTAATTTGGTCGAGCCTTCACAAATCAGGGTTAGCTTATCCCGCATTTCTTTTTTACGTCTTGCACGATTTGACTTTGTTGAACATGGCTTTATCCGAGTTTTGTAAAGAATGTCCTTGGCCACGTTGTCCAAGTTATATCTTTTCTCGTCATCATTTGTCCATTCGGCTCTTTGTTTTTCAACCATAGCTGGTCCGGGAGCATCCTCTTCTCCTTCACCAGACCACTCCTCCTGCGTTGTGTTCACTTCTAAGATTTGCAGTGGCCCATCTTCTATTACTATCCACATTTCATCGTGTAATCTTTGATAGATGAGCGCATTCAATTTTCCAATAATCAAATTCCTCAATTGTGAACATAGGGATGCGTGTCAAATTTGCTTCCATGATAATAACTTTGTTGAATAAAAGAGTTTTGAAAGATCAAGTGCTAAAGCAAGCTTTGAGAGATTGGAGATCTAGTTCAATAACCAATCGGAAGGCTCAATGAACCAACCGATTCGATACCACTTGTAGGTCCCAAGTGGTGTGAGTGTAAGGTTTAGAAGGGGGTTGAATAAACCTTATCAACTTTTCGATTTAGTCATTTTAAAACGTTGAGTTAATACTTCACTACCTAAGACCTTGATGGATGACTATGTTAGTTAATCGCCAGAGTTAGCCACTCAACAGAGTCGACTGAGCTGTTGATAGAATAACTCAGTTGTTTTGACTAAAACTTAACTTGACTATTATATGTTTTCAACGGAAGACTTAACACCCTTGAATTTGGTTTAAGTTTGTTTTAATACTTGGTTTTAGCACTTTGTTGATTATCAATTGGATAGCAAATTTATCAAAGCAAATATCAAAATAATATGCAGATAATTAAAGTCTTTGAAATGTAAATGACACAATAAATTTTTATAGAGGTTCAAGATGGGGTAATTCTTCTACTTCTCTCTTCTTCAACTCCGGAGGAATCTACTAAGTATTGATCATGTGTACAAAGTGGTTATCGGTCCGGATGCAAGTTTTGATCACACGGTGACTTGATCCTTTGGGACTCGTCGGAGATGCCTTGGTCACACAGTTGGCTTCTCGACGACTCGCCTTCTTCACGGGCATTTGCGCTTTGCTACTACAGCCCACTTGCTCAAGCTTCTTGGATTTGATCACGAAGCCCTCCAAAACTTGAGACCGGTTCGACCTAGAACCTTTCTACAATCCTTTGTGGAATGTAGACCCCTTGATTCTACAAATGTTTCCTCTTCAACCGATTGAAGTCATCTTTCCTTCACAGGTGAGTGTTGGATTGATTTCCTTCATAATGTAGACTTGAGGATTAAGCTTGAATGACTTGAGTAGGTTATAGTTTGAATAAGAGCTTGAAAGTTTCAAAGTTACAAGGTTCACCTTTTCTCAAATAGATTCCTCGGCCTTTTATAGTGTTCTTTTGAAAATTTGCCCGTTGAAGAGATAGGTTAATTTTCAAAAGACACTTGTGGTCGTTGGCTTGTCTTGTTGCGTATTCTTGGAATTGACATTTCCTCGTATGAATGAGTCTTGACTTTTCGAGTTCGATAAAGGTGCGAGCTTCCCATTGGTTTATTCCTTTTGCACGCTTCTAGGATCGAGCACTTTAAGAAAGACAAGCGGTATGGACGTATACTTGTTTAAGTAATTTTCTTGACTTACGGCAACGGATCTCTTTGATTATCTCGACTTGATCGCATTTCCTTGACTTCCCAGGTGACTTGAGTCACTTCCAATCATTGGATGACTTCTTCACTTCAACTTGAGACTTGGCTATCTTGAGTTGACTTGATCGACACTTCACTCACTGTTGCATCTCACCGCACCTTGATCGAGTTCTTGTCTTCTCTTCTTTGCCACACTCGGTTGCCTCATAGCGGAGTCTTCCTTCTAGTCTCCAGTTGACTTCTTGCATATTTTGGCATAGCTGACTTAACTCAGCTCGACCAACTCTATCTATTACAATGCAATTTACAACAAAAATGGGGTGCCAATTTTCTATTCTAAGTTTTACATGGCATTCATCAAAATCTAAAAATTAATTTCCCAACACATCCTCATCTTGACGTCCTCTCGAGAGAGTGATGAGGATCACGGACCCCCGCCGCAATGAGAAGAATTGGAAAATGCAGCAAGCCATGCGGGAATCTAGGGTCCTACATGAGCAACGGTTAATGGAAGGACCAGGGGAGTCTTCCAAATCACATCTAGAACTTGACCCTATGGGAGTGGTGCAAAGAGATTGCCATCGTTGTTCGCCACCACTTCCCCGACTCACTCAGATGAAGGCGTTAAGGAAATGGCGATGAAACCGGGAATTTGGGGACCCCAATCGAGCCAACCCTTAATGAAGGTGTCTTACCACCGCCCCAATGGTGAATACTCAAAGGAACAATCGGAGTCCTGAGACGAGTGACCCCAATCCAAGTCACTCGGTGGTGTGCGGATGAGGGGAAACTCCCTCCACCGCAGCCTAGGTCGGAGAATCTGCGGTGACTCCACAACGAATCTTGGAGGCGAAGTGGAGAAGGAAAGACAAATGGATACACAGCAAATTGTCATTGATGAGGCTTCCAGGATGATTTGAGACTGTCTCGGTGAAGTGCCAAGCGCTGCGAGGCCAATGACGCTGTTGATGCGCGTCGAGGCACGGGATGGATCGCCGCTCGGGAGTTAACACTATGTGCAATGAAAGTGCAATCAATGGAGTTGAGACTTGGTGGATGCCACCTCACAAGACCCCAAGACAGTGAGATCGCGACGATCTAGGCCCCCGCGATTGAGACTGCAGGATGTATTGAAGGCCTACGGGAGGTTGAGACTTCCCGAGGTACGAGGCGAATACGTAACAACCCTCCTACTATCATTGATGCATCCGAAAAAGAGATAAGTGCTCTTCACGATTCCCAAGACAATCCTAATGTCACATTTATGGGATCCGAAGGTGAAGACGGTTTGAGTCATCCCCACCGCAAATCCAAAAGACTTAGCTAAGGATGTTCTCCCAAGCACGAGTAAGTCCAATCTTAAGGATACTCGCCAAACCTTCAATTTCGATGATGAACCACCTCTACAAATCTCATCATCTTCCGATGACGCCACCGATACGGCCGAGACCAGTCAACTCAAATGGAAAAATCACCGAGACCGATGAAGCTTTGAGACGATTGAGGCTCGGCCAGTGAGTTAATACTCCAATGACCACCCTTGGTGAAACACGATCAGTGCGCGAGCTCCCCTGCCGCAGAGAATCGACGCAACCGGGCACATCACAGAACAAGTTACCATTGAGAGAATCGTTCCCTTTCTCTCGGAGCTACCGATCTTCTTGAAGAATCAGCTACAGATCGACAACGCGTTTCCATAAACATGATCCCGTCATTCCAACAGACACCATCGTCCCGTGATTTAGACTTTGACTTTGACGCTTTTTGGCCGCCACCGAGACAGAGGTGACGGCTAAAGTTCGAGAAGTTTTCAAGGCTATATTTGCGGAGATAGAGAAGATGGAAAGGCACCAGGCCTCACTAGACATGAGATCGATAACCGACGCGTCAATCTTACTACCCGATCTACGAGGAATAATTGTCGATCCGGGAATGGTGGCAACAACAACAGATAATGCGCGTGGAGCAAGTTCGATACATCGAACATTGTTCAAGAAATGCTAGTCCGGAGCCGATAATGTTGACATGAAAAGGAGGATGCGGAAAATATTGATAGAATGCATACCTCCCATACCACGTAAATGGGCTGCTGCGTGAATTTCATCGCAAAGAGCACTGGCGTGGAGGAGAACATGGAGAAGAAATTCAGCCTCCTCTCTAGTGAATCAAGATGGCGGTGACCAATCGAAAGCCACTCGCTCCGATTGTCAGGCATCATACTCGCGACAGATTCAAAACATAACTCACCTATCATCGCTTGGACTTCATGATTGCCGGCATGTTTCAGGGGTTCCTCTCTCCTTTGATGATGCCAAAAAGGGGGAAGAGGAATAGCTAAAGGCGTTAAAAGGATCTCGAAGCCGAGAAGAAGGACACATTTTGAAGAAGGAAAACGGTTGAGGAACCGAGAAGAGGGAAGAAGGGAAAATCTGTTGAGGGGAAGGTTCGAAAGATATGACATTGATGATTGCTAAAACCCCTCAACAAGGATTTGTCATCTGCGATATCATCAAACAAACTCCCGATGACTCGCGCTCCAACACTCCACAGTACCCATGGGGCGAAAAATGGTAGAAGCGGGGATGAAGGAGGTGGAAGGAAAGATGGATGCCCGAGTGATGGATATCTTGAAATAGTATGGAGGCATTCTAAATGATGCAGAGATCTGGCCCCATCTCGCAGGCGTCGGAAGCGAGCCGAGATCAATCGATGAATTCAAAACGCCGAGTCCAGGGATATTTTGAAAACATGTCCATGGCCCAAGCCTGGGGACTTATATTGAGAAAAAGGTCTCAAGCTATGCGAAGAAGCGACGGCCAGACACTCGGGCGATCACTCTTTTGGTCACTCTGTTGGCCACTCGATTTGGGAAGAAGAAGGCCCCGATAACTGATATACGCCCAGAGAGAGATAGAGGAAGAAGTAGTGGTGGAGGAAGAGGTTTGGACCTAGACCTCTACCCAAAAACATCGAATACATAGATCCGGGGAAGAAAGGAGGGATTTATTGGGCTGGATACGATGTAGTGGCAAACATGGAAGTGGCGAGAAAAAATGTTGAATATGCGAAGAGGCTAGAAGAAGAAAACAAGAAGCGAGGATGAGATGTGGGAGTAGTATCGGCGGAGACAGGGAAATAAAGAGGAAAGATGATCTTCGCCAAAAGAGCATATGAGAAAAAGAAGGCGATTGAAGAAGAGAAGAAGAAAAAGGTCAAGAAAACAGAGTCAAGAAGAAAGAAGGAGGCGAAGAAGATGAAGTGTTGATGTCCACCTTCATGTATTTTACTATGTAAATGCATATGTATGTAAGTCTTCTTTACACTTTGAATAAAATTGTATAATTTCTATACTTGCGTAGATATAGAATAGCATGATTACTTTAAGCTCGACTAAGCTCGATACACTTTGTAAACGGATGTGTAAAGAACATGAATGTTATGATCAATAATAGATTGATTCTACGCATACATTCTCCGTGATTCTACATTGTCGTACGTATCTTTGCTATTTAATTGTTGAATGTATGTTTTAAGTTTTGGCATCATCAAAAAGGGGAAATTATTGGGAAATTAATTTTTAGATTTTGATGAATGCAATGTAAAACTTAGAATAGGAAGTTAGCACCCCATTTTAATAAGGGAAAATTGTAATAGATAAATTTGGTCATTTGAGTTGAGTCGAGATATGCCTGAATGTGTAAGAAATCAACTCGGAGACTAGAAGGAAGACTCATTTGAGAGGCAATCGAGTATGGCAAAGAAGAGCAGACAGAACTCGATGAAAGTGCAGTCTTGAGATGCAATCGAGTGAAGTGTCGACCAACACGACTCAAGATAGCCAAGTCTCAAGTTGAAGTGAGAAGAGTCATCCAATGATTGGAAGCCGACTCAAGTCACCTGGGGAAGTTAAGAAAATGCATCAAGTCAAGACAATTGAAAGAGATCGTTGCATAGAAGTCAAGAAAGTTACTTAAACAAGTAATACATCCATCTTTGCCTTTCTCAAAGTGCTCGGTCCCGAAGCGTGCAAAAAGAATAAACAATGGGAAGCACATCGCACTGTGTCGAACTCGAAAAGTCAAGATTCATTCAATACGAGGAAATGTCAATTTCAAGGATCGCAACAAGACAAGCCAACGACCACAAGTGTCTTTTGAAAATTAGCATATCTCTTCAACGGGTGATTTTCAAAAGAACACTATTAAAGGCCGAGGAATCAAATTGAGAAGAGGGTAACCTTGAGACCTTTATTACCTAAGACAAACCAATACAAGCAAGAAAGCAATATTTGTAACCTGAAATATTCTCAAGTTATTCAAGCTCAATCCTCAAGCCTACACCACGAAGGAAATCAATCCAACACTTACCTGTGAAGGAAAGACGACTTCAATCAGTTGAAGAGGAAACATTTGAAGAATCAAAAGGGTCTACATTCCACAGAGGATTGCAGAAAGGTTCAAGGTCAAACCAGTCTCAAGTTATTGGAGGGCTTCGTGATCAAATCCAAGAAGCTTGAGCAAGTGGGTTGTAGTAGCAAGGCACTGCCTGTGAAGAAGCCGAGTCACGAGAAGCCATTTGTGTGTGACCAAGACATCTCGGACCGAGTCCCAAAGGATCAAATCGGTGTGTGATCAAGACTTGCATCCGGATGTTAACCACTTTGTACTCCGATCAATACTTAGTGGATTCCTCCAGGAGTTGGAGAAGAGAGGATTAGAATAATTATCCCATCTTCGAACCTCAATAAAATTTATTGTGTCATTTAAATTTCAAGACTTCAGTGCATATTATTTTATATATCTTTGATAAATTTGCTATCCAATTAACTTTTAACAAAGTGCTAAAACCAAGTGTTAAAACATTCTTAAACCATATTCAAGGGTGATAAGTTTTCCTTTGAAAACATATCACGCGATTGAGTTAAGCTTTAGACTAAAAATTTGAATTATTCTTTCAACGGCTCGATCGAGTTTGTTGAGTGGCTAACTCTGTTGGTTAACTAACTTAGCTGTCCAACAAGGACTTATTGTGAAGAATCAACTCGAACTACTTTAAAAGGAACCCCCTTCTAAACCTTACACTCACACCCTTGGGACCTACATTCCTATTCTAAGTTTTACATGGCATTCATCAAAATCTAAAAATTAATTTCCCAACAAAAGTAGATCAAAGTGATTCAAGTCGCGTGATGGGAAAAAAGTCAAAACTCAAGATGATGTTGCAATGTCCACACAACAACTAAGTGAAAATGAGAAGTCTCTAAGCGAGGAGATGCTCGTCTCGTCCGGGTTGATCCCAAATAGCCAATCAAGAAGTTCATCGTCTAACTATCAAAGATAAGTATGATGGAAGCTCGAATTGTCTTTGACTTATGCCAAGCCATATACTCAAAGAATTGACAACTTGAAGATGCTTGTTGGTTATCAACCCCGAAGTTCCATAAATTTGATAGCAAGGATAATCGAAGCAACATGTGTCTCACTTCATTGAGACGTGCAATGATGCTAGAACTTATGGAGATCACTTAGTGAAGCAATTCGTCCGATCTTTGAAGGGCCACACATTTGATTGGTATACCGACTTGGGGGCAAATTTAATTGACAATTTAGAAAACCTAGAACAAGAGTTTCTCAACCGATTTTATAGCACACAACGAACAGTTAGCATGATTGAACTTATAAATTCATGTTAGTTGAATGAAGAGTCTGTCATTGACTACATCAAGTGTTGGAGAAATCTAAGCCTCAATCTCAAAGATCAAGCTGAAGCATCCGCAATTGAGATATGCATATAAGAAATGAACCAAGTCTATGTTACATACTTGAGGACCATGCCAAAAGCCTTTGAAGAATTAGCAACTTGTGCACATGCCATCGAGATAAGCTTATATGTCGATGAACAAGAATATCCAAATGATATCGATGACGATGAAGAAACTAAGCATGGGGCAAAAAAGTTGACTCTTCAAAAATACGGCAAAGAAAGCTCATTGACAAGAGCTAAAAGCGTCTATAAGGCTCCTCGACAAGAGGTAAAGTTGTCCATAAAGCTCCTTGATATGAGCATAAACTATTAGTAATGCTCATTGATATGAGCATAAACTATCAATAAAGCCCCATGATACGAGCATAAACTATCATTAATGTACTTTGATATGAGCATAAACTGTTTATATGGCTCCGGTATGAGCATAAATTATCTATAAAAATTCAAATCAAAGTTCTCTCAAATGCTATTTGATACGAGCATAAACTATCAATAATGCTCATGTATATGAGCATAAACTATCAATAAAGCTCTTGGATATGAACATAAACTGCCAATAAATCTCCTTGATACAAGCATAAACTATCAATAAAATCTCCCTGATACGAGCATAAACTCTCAGTAATGCTCCTTGATACGAGCATAAAAATATCAAATGAATACCCCTTGATACGAGTTTAAACTATCAATAAATCAAATCCAAAAGAAGACTCATTGATACGAGTATAAACTATCTTTAAATCCAAATTAAAATGAAGACTCGTTGACACGAGTATAAACTGTCTAAAAATTCAATTTCAAATGAAGACTCGTTAATGCGAGTATAAACTATTTTCAAATCCAATTCAAATGAAGAACTCCTTGATAAGAGTATAAACTTTCTACAAATCCAATTCAAATGAAGAACTCTTTGATAAGAATGTAAACTATCTACAAAATCCAAATTCAAGTGAAAAACTCCTTGAGATGAGCATAAACTATCTATGTGCTTCAAATTGATACCAAGTGAAATGGTTTTACGTTTCATTCATCCAAGACATGTTGTCCGTGAACAAATCGCGAGGAGCATTTGTAGACACCTAAATTAGTTGCCAAATATTGCATGTGTTAAAATCTTTAATATTGGCAATCAAGACAAGATCATGCAAATAAAGAAGTGATTACCAATATTTTGGTAAATAAATTAAGTGAAATCAAATCAAATCACAATCTTATGATTATGGCAAGATGTGCCGATAATCATGGTCCAATTAAATCGCCCCATTTCATCCGCAATTTTGGCAAGAATCCTCATCCTACACCTATAAATAGAGGTCCTCTTCATAATTCAGAGTCACAAATCCTAGAGAAGAAGTTTATGCAAAAGGCGGAATTCTCTCAACTCAAGAAGTTCAAATCCAAGGAAGTCCACGGTGTTCAAGGCGCAATTCAAGGCGTTCATCGCGGATTCAGTTGGAAGATAGTGTGTAATTCGAGATTAGGATGTAAAGCCCTCGAATTATCGTTATTGAAAAACCAAATTTAAGTTGAAGGAGATCAAACAACGAATCTACCTTCAAAGTTTCAAATAATGTTCTTGAAGAGGATTATTAGGAATTGTACTCATTTTATTTCGTTTGATTCAATAAATTCTATTTGTATTACTTTTTCTTGTTTATAATATTTGCAAACAAGAAATTTGTGTTACAATCATAATTGAATTCTAAAATATATTATATATGTTTGTATTATTAATTATTTAAATGAGGATTATTTTATTCTTCAAATAATAAAATTAAAAAAATGCACAGAAAATTCAGATTTTTAAAAGAGTCACTTTGAAACAGTCGAACACAACCCCATCTCAGTGCAAAAGGGCACAAGTTTTTGTCATTTATTGATAGAAATGTTAAGTGGTTTTTAAGGTTTGATTAATTACAATTTTTAAGCGAGGAGAAGATTTTATGGACTTAACATTCATAAATCAAATAACTAGAAGATCCAAAACTATGTTGAATGAACATGAAATTGAGTGATTCGGTTGGTTTAACACCAAAATCCAATAATTTTACACCAAGAAAATCATTAAGTTTTAAAATCATTATACATAACTTTTAATTGATTAGCTATTTCATTAGTAGATTTTTTGAAAAACTTCAATTTCATGAAATCAATCTCAACTTCAATTTTATCAGATAACATTCACATTCTAATGTTGATTAGACTGTGTACGTAAATAAATATATAAATAAAAAAAACTTAAATAAAAAAGCACACACAGAACAAATCAAATTCAAACAAAACAACCCACAATTAGAGCATATCCGGTTCCCAAAAGCAAGATATACCTTAATCTGACCACTGTCCACATACTTAGTTACTATCAAGGATCAATTACTTTACCATTATTTACTCCAAAATTATGTTTTCGGTTTATTTTTCCAATCCGTACTGGATATTTCTGGCACAAACTAATCATTATCCACTTAAACTTTGAGAGCGTTTATCAAATATATATCTTTAAATAATGCATATCAAATATTTCTTTAAATAAGTTATTTGTCTCTGCTTTTTTTTTTTTTTTTTTTTGATCCTTAGTAACTTGTCCAGTTAAACTGCGCCAGCTGGCTATATTCGAGGATTAGTCCGTGTCGTTAGCATAAGAAATAACGAAAACCAAACATACACAAACATCAAATTTACCAAGTTTTATACTATCCAAAGTGGGATATTCATCGAATATTTGCTAATCACGTCTCAATAACTTTGTAATTTTGCAGAGAAGACGCAGTAGGAATCCTAAACCTTCAATCATGGTTTCCTCATATTTTTACTATATAAATAATATATTGTAACAATATAAGCTCAAAACAAGATTATCCACTAACACACCAACACAAAAATACTCATCATGAATTATGAAAACTATGACCTTTGTTTTCCAGACCAGCCTGTGGTTGATCTCTACCTCCCAATATGGGCCAACCTTCCGGCATTCCGGAATAAGCCAGCCTTCATTTGGGCCGAAGACGGCCCGGCCCGGGTGTCCAGTTCCTCAACCCTAACCTACGAACAACTCAATACGTCAGTGCAATCCATCTCCTCACAGATTTTACTGTCATTGCAAAGGGGTGACACTGTTGTGATACTATGTGTCCCCGGCCTCGAGCTCGTGGAGATCATATTCGCTTGCCAACGGGCTGGGCTTCAGGCCGTTCCGGTCACCCCTCCACACCCTTCTTTTGCTAACGACAATCACAACCACCACCTTGTCAGGGCTCTCTCCCAAACAAAGCCTAAGGCCGCCTTAGCCACGCGTAGTTACATAAAACGCGTTAGAGAGTATACTTCCTCTGCCTCGTCTAACAACCGCCTATCCGAGCTGTTACGGCCGCTCACATGGATTGCTACAGACGACTTAACAGGCATAAAAGTGGACGACGTGAAATTGAACTCGGCGACATACAACGGATGCAGATCCAATGACGTGTACTTAATTCAGTACACGTCAGGCGCCACCGGGATACCTAAGCCAGTTCTCGTGACAGCTGGCGCAGCAGCCCACAACGTCAGAGTAGCTAGAAAAGCCTATGATCTTCATCCAAATAGTGTCATCGTCTCATGGTTACCTCAATACCATGATTGTGGCCTTATGTTTCTATTACTAACCATCGTCTCGGGCGCGACATGTGTACTAACATCCCCAAACGCGTTCATAAACCGGCCTAGGTTATGGCTCGAGTTGATTACCGAATACAAGGCTACTTGCACGCCCGTTCCATCATTCACATTACCCCTAGTCATTAGGCGTGGGGGCGTGGATAAAGGAACCTCTACCATAAACCTAGAAAGCATGAAAAACCTCATAATCATCAATGAGCCCATCTATAAATCTTCAATAGAGGAATTCGTCCATGTTTTCGGGCTTATTCCATCTAGCATCTCCCCATCTTACGGCTTGGCTGAAAATTGCACTTTTGTCTCAACAGCATGGAGAAGTAAAAATAATGGCAATTTCCCAATTTCACAAGAATCTCTTACCAAGTGCAAAGCTACCTTGTTGTAGAGAAGAACTAATGGAAGAAGAGATTGAAATTTTGGTTGTGAATGAAGAAACTCATGAGCCTATTGATGATGGAATTGAAGGAGAGATATGGATTTCTTCTCCGAGCAACGCCTCCGGATACCTCGGCCACCCTTCGTTAACTCGAGAAACATTCAATGGCAGGCTAAGTAACAAGTTAGCTGGATTCTTTGTCCGGACAGGAGACAGGGAATTGTCATAGGAAAACAGAGGTACTTATACGTTACGGGCCGGGCCGGACATCATTAAACGAGCCGATTGCATCGAAATTCACCCTCACTATGTCGAGACATCGGCTTATAACAGCTGTCGGGAGATGCTTAGAGCCGGCTGTATTGCAGCGTTCGAGTATTCGGGCGCCATAGCTGTCGTGGCAGAGTTGCAGAAAGGAGAAACAGATGGAATGAGTTTGGTGAAAATATGTGAAGGAATTAGAAATGGGGTATTGAATGATGAGAAAGTTGAAGTTGGAGAAGTGATTCTTGTGAAGAGTGGGAGTGTGCCCAAGACTACTTCTGGGAAAATACAGAGATGGGCAGCTAAGTATAAGTTGGAAACAAAAGAAATGAATGTGGTTATGAAAATGGAATTTGGTGATATTAATGGTTGCAGATCAACATTGTTTAAAGATCATATAACACATGAAAAGAATGGGAAAGAAGGGAAGAAGAAGATTGAGGTTAATGCTGAAAAGAGACAAGGGATTTTTGTTGCTACTGCAAATACTAGAACTCATCTTTCTTTGCTATCCTCTTTGTAGGAATATACACAGAATCTAAAGTATGTCGCATTTTCTTTTTCTGTTTCTCTTTTTTTTTTTTTTTTTTTTTTTTGGTTTGTTTGAGAGTGGCATGTATCATACTTGTGTGCTGGTTGTTGTCACAGTTGTATGTTTTCAAAATGAAAAGATAAGTTCTTCCTCAAAAAAAAAAAATGAAAAGATAAGTTGCTATAAAACAGAGGCTAAAGTGAGTGCGTAAAAAGAAAAAGGGATAATTGCAAATGACCCTGAGTTTTGGGCTGATTAAAAAAAAAAATTAGAGATGTTTAAAAATTACAAAAGACCCCCATTAAGTTGGATTATGTTTTAAATTTAAGGGGTTAATCCTAATATTTCTAGAAATCATAGGGGATTATTGAAATATTTTTGCTTGTGAAAAGAGAAATGTAAAGACGAACCAAACCTCAATAGATTTTTGGCAATTTTAAAAAATCTCCGAGTTTTTTTGTAATTAGCAGTTAGCACGAACCTCAGGGTTTTTTTTTGGTATTTATCTCAAAAAAGAATAATTTGGTCTTGAATAGGGATACTTATTGTAGGGCATTTTCACATTGATGTATGTCTAAGATAAGTTAAGTACGTAATACATTTTAACTAATTATATGATGAGGCGATGAATTCGTGCAGCCAAGCCCACAGTTATTTGGGTTAGTTGTTATTCAAATCTATATATAGTCTTTATTTAGGATAGAATTCAACTATGAATATAGATAGTAAATATGAGTAATATTCAAAATCACACTTAAAATCTTAGGACTCAAAATCCTTACTTATATACCTTTACGAGCTAAAATCTTTCGTACTTCATAAAATAACTTTTCTCCTTTCATTCAGCTCATTTTTTGTTTTCACAGAGATTTGTGAGAAAAAGTTATTTGAAAAAAAAAAAATTCAAAAGTATGATTGAATGTGAGATAAAAATATAAAAAGGACGAGTTGATATGATGTTTATTTAGTGCAATAGTGATTGAATGAGATTGTTGATCGAGAAAAAGCTAAATAGAATAGTATTTTTGTAAAATTAAAGTGCAATTATCAATGGTGAAGCCAGGAAAATATAGGGATGGATCGATACACAAAAATAGGGTGGGCCGATAAAAAATCTAAAAAAATCATATTTTTTTAAAAAAAAAAAAAAAAAGGTTGGCCTCCTCCCTCCGCCATTGACAATAATGATACTTGATGTGGTAATTTTGTGAAATTGATGATTAGATATGATGATGGGATAGTGACAATGAACGAAAATTTTTTTTTTTTCGAACTTTTCGCAAAACAATCATATATTAGGAGAAAAAAAGTCTCTAATGAAAGTTTTACAAAAAAATTCCATACGTGACCACTTCGTACCTAACATCATCAGGACCATGTTTAAGATAAAGATCCGACTATTCATATTTCTTTTGATAAGCGATACATTTGAATACATATATTGGGAGGGGATGTGGTGGCCAAAATTCTATTCAAACGCTAAACACTTATATAAATTTAACGATACTCATAAGAGCACGAGAACAATTGTAAAGCTACAAGTTAACTAAAGTCATCTCTCAAGGAAGACTTAGTCGACAAATAATTATTTTGCGTCACAATTAACAAGAAATAAATTTAAATATTCTCATTCAATTTTTGAGACTTGGAAATAATTAAACTAATTACTAAAATGAATATTTAACACCAACATACTAAAACTCGGATTAATATGAATGGATAAACGTCTAGGGTTTCAGAATCGTCTACTCAAATTCCCAAGCAGAATATCAATCAATTAATCATGCAATCAAATAATCAGACAAACAAATATTAAGGCTAAATCCATAACCATGTAAAAAATATAATTCATCAGATTAATTAATTAACCAAGTTAGATAATACATTACTAATTCATATCTAACCCCCAAATTGAATTTATTCCGGTAATAATATCATCTCTCCATCTTAATTATTTCCTCAATATAATTAAAAGTTGGTCAAATAATCAATTATAAGATAAACTAATTCAATCAGGAAATGCATAATCAATCAATATTCATGCTTGTTTATTTGATTCAACTCATCCTAACCCTAGAATAAGGGAATTAGCTCATGGATAGATTCATCAATTCAATAAAGTAAGAGATAATAATAAGACACATTCTCGTGAAGTAATTAATATCTAAAGAAAATCAAATAAACAAACAAACATGAAGAAGAATTACACTTTTTCAAGTTGCAAGTGATCGTCCCTAAGAAAAAGCAAGAACTCACGTTAAAGAAAGAAGATATATAGAAAGAGAGAAAGTGAGAAATCCAAATCATGTGTGCTAATTAGTTGAATAATGAAAACCTAATACTTGGACTCCCATTTATATCCCATATGAATCCTAACAACCCGAGAAAGTCCAAAATATGAAAAAGGAAACAAAAACTGAGAAAATACGTAAAATCACGGCCAACGGACACCAAATGGCCACTATGGCCATTTTTCTTCTCCTTGAACGACCATCAAACGAATAGCGAACGATCATTCTCTTCATTTCTTTCAAAGAAAAAGTTAGTTTTTCATACACCACTATCTAATGCCACTCTCTGCCAGGTTCCCATTCCGTGCTCGCTCCACCTCCTTTCAACACCTAATATCTGTATTATTCCATCAAAACAAGTATAACATATGAAAATAGATTCAACGACAAAACTCCCAAACACGTAAACAAAAATACACAATACACAACTAAAAATAAATCAAGTCAAAACAATCACACAAAATAATCATTTAAATATATAAAATAGACTCAACAATAAAACTCGCAAACACACAACTAAAAACATAAAAATCAAGCCAAAACAATTACACAAAATACTCAATTAAATATGCAAAAACAAAGTGGTAGAAATCAAACTTCTTCGACATCTGGTCTCCCGAGAGCCTTGACCACTCGATCACTATATGATTCTCATATCTAGAGAAATATTTGGGACTAATAAGATTTTAAAAGGTGGATAAACGAATATGTGAGCAACTACGACTATTGTAGGGAAAAACATGTCGTTATACCATAAATGCAAGTTAAGTATACAAAAATGGAAATGGATCAAGTGAGAACCCATTTCTAGTGTAAGTCTATGGAGACTAATCACGACCCTTAGTAATTAAGAATTCATGGTCAAAATGTAATCCTAAACTTTAGATGGTAGGGGCCTAAATTATTAATATCAAGGGCAATAGTGTAAAATGCATTAGTCCCGATAAGTTACATCAATTTGTTTTATTTTTGGCATTAATCTTAATTGAATCTATTTTATTTGATTACAAAAATGACATAATTAGCATAAAGCAATATATTAAATTGAAAAGAATTACCATGAAACCCCGCAATAACGCTCTCATGAAATGCATAATCGACATTCAAAATGAGCAGTCAATTGTGAACCAATATATATATATATATATATATATTGTAATACCGTTTTTAAAAAAGTATGGGGATTAAATTAGGGATAATATTTTCTAATTTTATTTCAAAAAACAAGAAGGAAAAAATCTTGATAAAATGGCAATAAATCAAATACATGAAAGGAAAGAGAAATCCTCCACATATGGAAATAGATTTCAGCAAATATACTTACCTTTAATAAATGAAGCCCTTAGCCTATAAATTGACAAGCCCCATTAGGTTTTTCTTTCACAAACTCTCATTCAAGAATTCAGAGGTAAGAAACTCCTCCTCCTCCCCTCAAGGGCCGTCGGCCACCACCACCATCGCCGCCACCGGCACCACCGCCGGAGCTGGCTCTTTCCCTAGCCAAATCCTTCCCAAACCCTAAACTTCCAAAAACCTAAAAAAAAAGAAATAGAGAAGAAGAAGAAGAAAGAAAGAAAAAAAAATAAAAGAGAGAGAGAGAAAGGCAATGGGGACGTGAGGAAGTGAGGGAGAAGAGAAGAGAGAGTTGAGGGAGATGGGAGACGGCAGAAAGGAAGAAAAGAAAAGAGGGAGAAAGAAAAGAGAGGAAAAAGAAAAAGGAAAAGGGGAAAAAGAAAAAGAGAGGAAAAAGAAAAAGAGAGGAAAAAGAAAAGAAGAAAAAGGGAGGAAAATGAGAGATGGTGGAATTAAACCCAATTCTTTAATTTCTAGCCCAAGCCAAGTTTTAATCCAACAAGCCGTCTACCAATCCAATTTTTCTTAAGCTTATTTTTTTCTTCAAATTCGAATTTCTTTTCTTATTACCCATCTCCAACACCTTATTAATTAGAAATTTATTTTATTGTAGGAAACGAAGATTCCGACTTCTAGGTGTTTGATAAATGGTTTTATCATGATTTTGATGATTTTGTTTTTATACCAAAACAATGTTTTTAAAGGTTGTCCAAATACTCCTAAATGATTTAAAATGGTTTTAACATTTTCCCGGAGTATTCTTCAAGTTTTATTTTAGATAAAATTGGACAACACTTTTAATGATCTTGATAATTTTGTTTTTATACCAAAACAATGTTTCTAAATGTTGTCCTAATACTCACGATCGGTCTAAATTATTTTCACTATTTTTGGAGTATTTCTTGAAGTTTATTTTCGATATAAAATTGGATAACACTTTTGTTTTGAGGTCAACCGGTCGCCGTATAGGGCAACCCGCACTGAAAGTTGAGGAAAACAGAAAACTTCATGTTTGCAGAAAATGGTCAGTGGCAACCGGTCGCCCCTATAGGGCAACCGTGTCGGTGACCGTCGATCGGCCGGCGGCATGCACTGGAGCAAAAATTGAAACAGAACTCCCGCCTTCGATTTTTAGTTTGTGCGACCGGTTGGAGTCGCGTCGACCGGTCGAGGTAGACGCGTCGACCGGTCGCCGCTGTGTAAATGTGTATTCTCTTTTTCAAAGATCTATTTGTGTGCGGCGTCGCCCTATGCTTTGACAAAGAAAATTCTAACCGTTGTGCAAACAGACAACTTTTCCCTAAATTGTGGGATTGATTTCTAACAACTATAATCTTGATTTTAATTGCAATTTTTGTAGATATCAGATTCCAAGAGGAGCCTATCAAGTATCAATCATCTCCTATAAATAGAGGAAGATTTGAAACACAACTACAAGAGAGAAAACTACAACACAACAAGATACACTCAAGAATACACTTGTTCTTACATTGTCTTATTTCTTGTTGTAATTTGCCTAGCTATTCACTTTCACATTCCTGGGGTCTAGGCTTTTCTTGATTACACTTGCACTCTATTGTATTATCAATTATCGAGTTGTAATCTTGAATTTGGGTAATCATTCAACACAAGATATCCTTGTGAGTGTTCTTGTGGTAAGAACACACTTGGGTGATCTAGGTGTTAGGTGTAAGAAGATTGTGGTAATCTTCTTATTGAGGTGTTGAAGAATTTGGTATTCTTCAAGGTTGAAGATTGTGGTAATCTTCACAAGGTGTCGTTGAAGGAAGATTGTGGTGATCTTCAAAGGGAGATTGTGGTAATCTCCAAATGTGTTGTTGAAAAAGAGTGTGGTGCTCTTCAAGGTGTTGTAAGTTGAATTTGTATTAATTTTGGTAATTAATAAAATTCTTTTTCTTTTTGAAATCCATCCCGGATATACTGGGGTGGTAGAGGATTAGGCCCTAGGTGGGTTGAACCTCTTTAAATCGAAGCGTGTTGTTTTCTTCCCGCACCTTTATTATTGTCTTGGCGTATTTGTTTTCAAAAAGAGGGCATAATCGAAAAGATGGAGATAATCTATTCACCCCCCTCTAGATTATCGTAGCCGCTTGGACTTACAAGTGGTATCAGAGCCAAACTCTTTGGCAAGCTCGTTCCACATCGCGAGTAAAGATGAACGATCATCGGCTACGAATGAAGTATATATTACCGGTGCCTCCACCACCAAGCCACCACTATTCGACTCCAAAAATTTTATATTTTGGAAAGAAAGAATGGAATGCTATTTACAAGGTTGCGGGTTTGATATTTGGAACACTGTTATAAATGGAGAATCCATTCCAACGAAGAATACACCACACACTTCTAAAAGCTTCAAAGAGCTAAATGATGAAGAGAAGAAAATCATCTCCTTAAACGGTAAGGCTCTAAATATTTTGTATTGTTCATTTACTAATTTGGAATATGAACATATTGTAGGAACTCGATCGGCACATAAAGTATGGCAAAAATTAGAAGCCATCTATGGAGTATTTGCAAATGAAAGGAGTCAAACAAAAGCATCTACTTCTCAAAGGGATACAAGTTCAAATCTAAGGAACAAGCCTCCTACAACTTCCAACTATGAAGAAGTTGAATATTGTTTTGTGGGTATTGAAGAAGAAAACGAGGTATGTCTTAAACCTTCTATTTCCTATGATATTGTTATACAAAATCATTATAGTGATTTGCAAAATAATTATGATGAACTTCAAAATGAATTCCAAAGCTTACTTGTTAAATACAAAAATTTGAAAAAGGAATTCAATGTTTTGAAAAATGATAAGGATAGTTTATTTACCTCCTATGAATCACTATCATGTGCTCACACCACCACACTTGACAAGGTTAGAAACCTTGAAAAAGAAAATAGTACTCTTGTTGAGAATATTGAAGGCATGAAAAAGGATTTAGCTAAATCCAACTTGAGTACCAATGATATGACCGAAATTGTTGATTATTGTGATAATTCGAAACTAGAACTTGATCATAAGTTTAATGTTGTCAATCATATGAAAAAGGATCAAGTCTCTAAGCATGTTGGTCATTATGCTCCTAAAATTATTACTTGTTTTTATTGCGGTAAAAAGGGTCATACGGCTAATTCTTGTCGGGCTAGAAATAACTCTAATTATTGTTGGAGACCTAAAAGTCTCAAGACTAATCCCAAAGGACCCAAACACTTGAGGGTACCACAAAATAATTTCTTGATAGGTACCCAGCGAAATAATAATCGGAGAAAATTCATACCGCCAAGAAGACATCAAATGACCAATTCATTTGATCAAAGGAGAAAACATTTTCAACAAAGCCAATTTCCAAGAAGAGGATATAATCAAAAATGGGAAGAACACAATCCTTGGAAATGGCAAAAACATCATCAACAAGATGATTTTCCAAGAGAAAGACATTTTCAAAAATGGGAAGGCCACAATGCTTGGAAATGGAGAAATTGGAGAAACTATCATCAACAAGAAGATTTTCAAAAGGGAAGATACCATCAACAATGGGAACGACACAACCCATGGAAATGGCGTAATTGGTAACCCGTATCTCCCTAGTTAAATATGCATTGTATTTTATTATTATGCATGTTTTTCTTTTTTGTGTCTTTATTACAACATGAGTTTTCAAGTATTATTTTTTTTAAATTAAGGTCTTCAATATATATGTGTGTTTTTAAAATTCTTTGAAAAGAAGACCTTATATGATGTTTTTAAAACTCTTGTGCATTTTTGTAGACTAAAGTGTGTTATCATCTCTTATGGATTTTTATGGCATGAGCTTACTTGCGATATCTCTTAGCCTACACTTTTATCATTATGATTTGTGCTAGATTTGTTTTAAGAATTGTGTAGGATTTACATATTTTCACAAATGGCCATTTACGTCATTATTTGTCAAGAAAGGCATAAATTATCGAGGTACGTTTACTTGTGTTATTCTTACTCTTATAGACTCGATATATGTATTGCCATGTGCCTATGTGCTTGTTTTTCATAGTATTTCATACAAGTGCCATTAAGAGGATTTTTAGATTTTTTTTTTAAAGGCACTATTCGATATTTGATTGCACATATTTGCTTTGTCAACTCTTGTTCAAATACTTCTTTTAAATGAGGTCTCTACTATATGCTATCGGATTTTCAAATTTCAAAAGAGACCTTTTGTAGCTTTCTTAAGCTTATTTGAACTTGCATGATTTATTAGACTCTTGATGATATTCTAAATGCATAGTATGTGTTTCTTGCCTCATGGTCAATATATATAATGTCTCTTACTACTATGCTCTTTTGCAAGATACTTTGTTATTGATGATTGAGACATGTTTTTACACTTGGGCTATTTTTATTCTTGATTATATAAGCGATGCCGTTAATGAGTTTGTTAAGTTGTGTAGATGAGAAATGAAGTACTCCAAATATTGGTTACCTCAAAATATTTGGATGTATATGTTCTATTGTGAACACCTTAGACAAATCGGATGCCCTATGATGATAGTAATGAAGTAGACAAAAAGGGTATTCCGGAACAAACTCGATGACCAAGGCAACATTGGTCGAACTAAGGCGAGGTTAGTAGCTCAAAGGTATTTTCAAGAAGAAGGTAATTGATTTTGATGTAACATTTGCACTCATAGCACATTTAGTAGCTATTTGCATTTTACTTGCCCATTCTTGTTTTAAGAAAATTTCAAGCTTTACCAAATGGATGTTAAATCCAATTTTCTCAATGGTTTTATTCAAGAAGAAGTCTATGTAAAAACAACCTCCGGGGTTTTAAATTTTTCTAGGCCAAATGATTTTTATAAAAGGCCTTGTATGGTTTAAAACAAGTACCCCATGTGTTAGGTGTAAGAAGATTGTGGTAATCTTCTTATTGAGGTGTTGAAGAATTTGGTATTCTTCAAGGTTGAAGATTGTAGTAATCTTCACAAGGTGTCGTTGAAGGAAGATTGTGGTGATCTTCAAAGGGAGATTGTGGTAATCTCCAAAGGTGTTGTTGAAGAAGAGTGTGGTGCTCTTCAAGGTGTTGTAAGTTGAATTTGTATTAATTTTGGTAATTAATAAAATTCTTTTTCTTTGAAATCCATCCCGGATATCTTGGGGTGGTAGAGGATTAGGCCCTAGGTGGGTTGAACCTCTTTAAATCGACGTGTGTTGTTTTCTTCCCGCACCTTTATTATTGTCTTGGCGTATTTGTTTCGAAAAAGAGGGCATAATCGAAAAGATGGAGATAATCTATTCACCCCCTCTAGATTATCGTAGCGCTGACTTACACTAGGCTCACACACCGCGCGTTTGATTTTTACGAGTTTGTACTTTTAAGGTGGGGATTTTCGCTTATGTCTACTTTAAATGCATTATATGATTTCTTGTGTACGGGCACGTTAAACATGAAAAAATATGGTACTTAATTGTACAAGCATGAAAAGCATGGTACTTAATTGTACAAGCATGAAAAGCATAGGTGTGTGTGCATGAGTGATTATATTGTGTATTTAACTTAGACATTGCGTCCCCACTAGGTCGTTGTATGCTCACCCCATGTTTTCCACAGATGAATGAAGGAGCCAGAGCGTGGCAAAGGGGACGGTGGAAGTCGAATCAAGAAATTAAAGGGCCCCTTTATTTTGTACTTAATTTTTATAATATTAAAAACTAAGTAGTTTTTGTGAATAAAATTTTTGGGACACGTTTTCATGACTATTTCCGCATTTATGGCAAGTATTATTTATTTCCCTTTAAGAAATGCGTTTTCAAGCTTGGGCTTGTTTTATTTTCAGCACTTTAATAAATTGCAAATTGTATATTTTTATGTTTATGAAATTGGGATGTTACATAAGTGGTATCAGAGCGGGTCTATCTTTCCGAACACTTGCTAAATTGTTTTTTTTTTTAAAAAAAGGGTCTTGAATTTTTACAAGGATGAATATTTTCAAGTAAAATGAAAACAAAGAAAGAAGTCGACTATCCACCACCTCATGCCACGCCGACTCCAAAAAGAGAAGGTATTATCAAGTACATAGTAAATTTCATGTTCGCTTTACTCACACATGCTATGATCATATTTATGTTAACAAATAATACGAGATTGTTTTATTTTTTTCAATGAACAAAACACTAAGTACCCCAAAAATCAACAGATGAAGAGAATCAAAGCTAGCTATTAGGAAGAACACTAATAGTTGGAAGGGATACCCGCTAGAGATTGATATGGAGAGGTATTTGAAGCGTGAATGGGAAGAAGGCGAATGCATAGGGGCTTACATTACAAGGATGCATCGGGAATGGTACAAGATTAGAGATGTTGTTGGGGCTCCTAGTGAGTTCCAAGCTACTAGGAGGCTGATTGAGTCGCTGACTCCTGAATGGAGATTGGAGGCAGAGAAATTGTATGTTGATTTGTTGAGGTATGATGAGGCTAAGAACAAGCTTAAGATCAACTATGGGGCATTTACTGCCATATTATATGGTAAGTGGATAGATTCACTGCTAGATGAGGATAAAGAGGAAGAAGACTCTGAAGAAGAAGAGGATCCGGAAGAGGACCCTGAAGAGGATGACTACTACATGGATGATTAAGTTATTTATTTTGGTTTAGAATATATAGATATGCATGAATAAGATGGACTTTGTCCAACCCTAGTAGATTGCTTATTTCCCTTTTATTATTTCAAAGTTGATTGTTATATTATGAAGTTGATGAATAAAATATTTTCTTTAAAGTTTATTTTCTGCATACTCTAGTACTTATAATTTCACTTTGGAAACTCAAAAAAAAAATCAAAATTATACCAGAAGATCATAGCTTTTTTCTAAAAAAAAAAATTAAAATTTTGCACTGACAAGTCTCATTTTTTTTTTTTAAAAATTATATATATATTTTATGTCCAATTGTGCATTTGTTTTTGGGAAATGATAGGGACCTATTATTCGACATAACATGTACTTGTTGATTTGAGGTTAATTGCTCCTTTTGCCTAAGTTATGAACTTTTATGGAATTTAAGCGATGTCTTGTTTCTTTGGTTATAGGATGGCACCACCTAGGAGAGATCTCCCAAATCAAGGCAACTTGGAGAACCTTGTGGCTAACTTGACCACAATTGTGCAAGGGCTAGTTCAACAGAACATGTCAAACGCCCAGAATGGCCATAATCACCCAACAATAATTGACAATACTTCACAAGTCGTGGAACAATTTCGGCGTTATAGGCCGCCCACCCTCACTGGGCGAGAGGACCCCTTCGTAGTCGAAGAATGGATTGGAGAACTGGAGGGTATATTTGATTTGATTGCATGCACGGATGCGCACCGAGTCTCTTGCGCCATTTTCCAACTCAAACAAGATGCTAGACATTGGTGGGATTCTCATCGCCGCACCATAACAAACGAGCAGAGGGAGGCAATGACTTGGGATGAATTCAAGAACCTCGTGATCCAACAGTTCTTCCCACATGACATATAGGGACAAGAAAGAGAGGGAATTCCTGGATCTAACGCAAGGAAACATGTCGTTCGACTACAAGCGTAAGTTCAATCAGTTATCTCGCTATGCCACCCATTTGGTTGATACGGACCGGAAAAAGGCAAAGAGGTTCGTGGCAAGCCTACGCCCGGAACTAAGTGGCGTGCTAAGTGTTTTGGGAGAGGTGACATATGCTCAGGCAGTAGACCGGGCTCGAACCAGTGTCGTGAATATGAATTTGGATGGGAACCTCCGTAAGGCAACTGAGGCCCCTAAGAGGAAATGGGAAGGCCCTAGCCGGACTAGCGGTGGGAATCAGAATAAACAGGCTAAGACTGGAGGGAACCCTACACCCCAACCACCAAAGGAGAAACCACAATGCTCTAATTGTGGCAAAAATCACGTTGGGGAGTGTTTGTTTGGAAAGAATGCTTGCTTTCGGTGCAAGAAGGAAGGGCATAAAGCTTGGGAATGCCCTAAGAATGAGGAAGCAGACAGTGCACGGGTCATAAGAAAACAGGAGGAAAGCTAGGATGTTTGCCATGACGCAGCAAGAAGCAGAGAGGAAGAATCGGTGCAATGTCCCGGTATGCTAACCGTTTCTTCTATACCCGTTTTTGCGCTTTTCGATCATCGGTGCCACGATTCTTTTATATATCGCAAAATTCTATGCCTTAATCGGACGTAAGAAAGAGATAGTAGACGAATCACTTGAGGTTAGCCTGCCATCAGGAAAATCGATACTTACTGACTCAAAGGTTAAGGGCATAGATGTCAACATAGGTGGAAGGGACTTTAAGGCAGATACATATATAATTGACATGAAGGATTTTGATGTAATTTTGGGTATGGATGGCTTAGCAAGTATCAAGCAAGCATCAAGTGCTTAGAGAGGAGATAACCTTGAAGTTGCCTGGAGATGAGGAGATAAAGTTTTACGGCACTAAGACAAGGATGGTGCCTCGTGTTATATTAGCAATGGAGACGCCGAAAGCGCTAAAGAAGAGAAATTGCCAGGGGTATTTGGTAAACATAGTAGGCTCACCCTTAGATCTAACCCCGCTGATGTACCAATCGTTGGAGAATTCTTGGATGTGTTTCCGGAAGATTTGGGTATTCCACCGGATCGACAAGTGGAGTTCACAATAGATTTGGTACTGGGGCAAAGACGGTATCCCAGGCACCCCTTGAATGGCACCCAAGGAACTACAAGAATTGAAGGTGCGGATCGAGGAGTTACTCGAGTTAGGGTTCATCCGCCAAGTGTGTCCCCATGGGGAGCACCGAGTTCTATTTGTAAAGAAAAAGGATGGGACGCTAAGGATGTGTATCGACTATCGGGAATTGAACCGCCTAATGATGAAAAATAAGTACCCACTACCTAGGATCGAGGATCTTTTCGACCAACCAAGAGGCGCAAGCACATTTTCTAAGATCGACTTGAGGTCGGGTATCACCAACTAAGGATTAAGGATAGTGATATCCCAAAGACAGCGTTTAGACGCGCTACGGACACTACGAGTTTGTTGTAATGCCGTTTGGTTTGAGCAATGCCCCCAGTGTTTATGGACTTGATGAATAGGGTGTTATCCGCTTTGGTGAAAAGGGGAAGTTGAAACCAAGGTTCATAGGGCCATTTGAAATTCTTGGGAGAATTGGAGATTTATCTTATCGACTAGCCCCGCCGCCAAATCTATCTTGTTCATAGCGTGTTCCACGTGTCAATGTTGAGGAAATATGTGTGCACGCCCTAGCCACGTGGTTAACTATACAATCTTGGATATAAACAAGGATCGACCTATGAAGAAGCACCGAGGCGATATTAGAAAGGAAGATACACAAGCTAAGGAACAAAGATGTGGCACTAATTAAAGTACAATGGAAAGGGCATGGGAGCAATGAGGCAACTTGGGAGAGCGAAGAAGAAGTTCGAGCTAAGTACCCGGACTTTCTAAGTTGAGGTAAGAATCAAATTTCGAGGACGAAATTTCTTTTAAGGGTGGTAGGATGTAATACCGGTTTCAAAAAAATTGGGGATTAAATTAAAGCACAATTAGGGCTCGATTAGGACCGATTTTGGGGATTATTGTAAAATTCAAACCCTAATTTTCCTAAATTGGGGATAATATTTTCTGATTTTATTTCAAAAAACAAGAAGGAAAAAAATCTTGATAAAATGGCAATAAATCAAATATATGAAAGGAAAGAGAAATCCTCCACATATGGAAATAGATTTCAAAGCAAATATACTTACCTTTAATAAATGAAGCCCTTAGCCTATATAAATTGACAAGCCCATTAGGTTTTCTTTCACAAACTCTCATTCAAGAATTCAGAGGTAAGAAACTCCTCTCCTCCTCCCCTCAAGGCCGTCGGCCACCACCACCATCGCCGCCACGGCGCCGCCAGAGCGGCTCTCTCCCTTAGCCAAATCCTTCCCAAACCCTAAACTTCCAAAAAACCCCAAGAAGAAGAAATAGAGAAGAAGAAGAAGAAGAAGAAGAAAAAAAAAAGAAAAGAGAGAGAGAGAGAGAGAGAGAGAGAGAGAGAGAGAGAGAGAGAGAGAGAGAGAGAAAGGGGGGTGGGGCGTGAAGAAGTGAGGGAGAAGAGAAGAAAAGAGAAGGGAGAGTTGAGGGAGTGGGAGAGGCAGAAAGGAAGAAAAGAAAAGAGGGAGAAAGAAAAGAGAGGAAAAAGAAAAAGAGAGGAAAAAGAAAAGGAAAAAGGGAAAAAGAAAAAAGAGAGGAAAAAGAAAAGAAGAAAAAGGGAGGAAATGAGAGATAGTGGAATTAAACCTGATTCTTTAATTTCTAGCCCAAGCCAAGTTTTAATCCAAAAGCCTTCTACCAATCCAATTTTTATTAAGCCTATTCTTTTTCTTCAAATTGAATTTCTTTTCTTTTACCCATCTCCAACACCTTATTAATTAGAAATTTATTTTATTGTAGAAAACGAAGATTCCGACTTCTAGGCTCACACCGCGTTTGATTTTATGAGTTTGTACTTTTAAGGTGGGGATTTTCTTTGCTTATGTCTACTTTAAATGCATTATATGATTTCTTGTGTACAGGCACGTTAAACATGAAAAAATATGGTACTTAATTGTACAAGCATGAAAAGCATGGTACTTAATTGTACAAGCATGAAAAGCATGGTACTTAATTGTACAAGCATGAAAAGCATAGGTGTGTGTGCATGAGTGATTATATTGTGTATTTAACTTAGACATTGCGTCCCCACTTAAGGCTGTTGTATGTTCACCCCATGTTTTCCACAGATGAATGAAGGAGCGGAGCGTGGCAAAGGGGACGGTGAAGTCGAATCAAGAAATTAAAGGACCCCTTTATTTTGTACTTAATTTTTATAATATTAAAAACTAAGTAGTTTTTGTGAATAAAAATTTTGGGACACGTTTTCATGACTATTTCCGCATTTATGGCAAGTATTATTTATTTCCCTTTAAGAAATGCGTTTTCAAGCTTGGGCTTGTTTTATTTTCAGCACTTTAATAAATTGTAAATTGTATATTTTTATGTTTATGAAATTGGGATGTTACATATATATATATATATATATATAGGAATTGGTTCACATGTGACCAATTTCTGGGGTGACAGTGTGGATAATCATAGCTTTTTATTGGATTTTTGGATGTGATTTTCACGTTTTTAGGCCTTGTTTTTAAAATACCTTTCATTAAGGGGGTATTATAGGAATTTTGTTATTTGGCATGTTCTTATTTTGGAGTTGTTTGACCCTATTTTATGGGTTGTACTTGTAAATGCCTTATTTAATGGCGTGATTTAGGGACAATTTTTGTTTTCAATTTTATTCTGTCTTTTTAAGACCCAACATAGTTAGTGTTTTTGCTGCTTAGATAGCTATTTGATAACACATAGTTAGTTATTTTTTGTTGCATTATTTTTTATAAAACTTATTACATAGTTGAGTATAAAGTAATGCGTATTTATACACATTGCATGATAACTTCTAAACAATACATGTTTAGTTGATTTTTCTTTGCATAATTTATGACACTTTGAATAATTGGATATAATGTAGTGAACATTTAATTTTTTTACATCGCATATATAGCTTCTAAACAACGCATAGTTAGTTGGTTTTTGCTGCATAGTTTATGACATTTGCATAATTGGGTATAATGTATGGCCTATTTAGTTTTTTTACATTGCATATATAGTTTCTAGACAATGCATAATTATTTATTTTTGTTTCATAGTTTTCAACTATGAACATCCCGTAGTTATATATCGTCATTTCATAAGTATTTATGCATCATCTTCTTCGTGAAAATTACGACTCTAAGAGTTCGTTGTTAATGATCGGAGTTCTAGTTCACCGGAGTTTCTTCTACAATTGATGGTGGTTCCTCAACATGAATCAAGTCATCTTCTAAGTTTCGTCATTTCTTTAAAGTTCTTGCATTTTTTTGATATACTGTAGAATTCTCGAGAGAATGTTAATGGCGTTGCGCAGAAGAATTTGAGTCCGATTTGGAGATGTGGCGAGAATTCGATAGAAGGAGATTGTTATTGATTCTCTCCACTATAACCATTTCTTGTTATAATTAGATTATTATGTAGTTATGTTTTGACATTGATACTCTTTATTGGGTTAAATTAAATATTTAATGTAATATTAATCCATTTATTCTTAGCCTTTGATTATTATAGGGGTAGTTGAGATCAATCCATATCGTCTCACCGCATGCAATGGTCTCATTGGATCCAACCAATATATATATATATATATGTGTGTGTGTGTGTGTGATTGAGAAAGAATTATCGTGAAACCAACCAATAATGCTCTTATAAAAATGCATAAGCGATATTCTAAATGACCAATCAATTGTGAACCAATATATATTAGATTGTAAAAGAATTGTCCCGAATATGAGGGCAATAATGTTCTTATAAAAATGCATAATTAACATTATGGGCGAGTTAATTGTTTGACTTATGATATATATAAAATTAATATAATAGAATTAATAAATCAACTATTACGTTTTAAGTTTGCATTATATGTATTCTAAATATGTACATACAAAATGAATAAAACTACTGACTAAAACTAATGTACAATTCATATTATAGCAACGCAGCCTTTGTAAATATGCATTAATGGTTTTGTAAATATGCAATTGTTCATTACAAATAAAGAATGAAACAACAACAAATATACCTAAAAAAAGTCAGTAGAATAAATTATTTTTAGTTTCTGCTAATTTTTCGGCCTTTTGGTAACTGTAAAAAAATAGAATCAATTAAGATTAATATAAAAAAATAAACACTTGCAACTTATCGAGGGTAATGAATATCTTAATTGGTATTATCCATGCTACACCAGGTACACTTGGAGCATGGATCAATGACAACTGTCCCACTTTTTACAAGGATGAATGACAAGTGTTTTAACTTTTAAGAAGTAAGACACTTGTATCGTAGATTTACACCAAGTGTATGTACACTAGATGTAGCATCTACGAGACCCTCTAATTTTACGTTACTGCACTTTATATTAGTAATTTAGGTAACTAATACCTAAATTATAGTAGGGATGTGCACAGAAATCTCGAACTAAATCTTAATCTGTCCCGAAGTTAGAAGATTACAAAAACAAATTCCTAGAACCAAACCAGAGAAAAAAATCTATGTCCCAAATTGTACCGAAAATTAAAGATGAAGATCTGATTCTGATGGTATGGTACAGTACAATTCGAGACGAAGATTCTTGGATATTAGTCATACATAAAACATACATAATCTAAAAAAAAGAGAAAAATAATATAAAAATCACCAAACAAATATTTTTCATTCTTTTTTTAGTGTAATTTCAAAATAGATATTAAAACTATATCGTTCATACAATCCTAAATTCTAAAACCATAAGCTTAATAATCTCTATAATACAATAATATTAATATTTTTATTTTACGCCATTGCTCTTATCTCATGATTTAGGATATTATAATTAACTAATAATTTTGATAAATTAATATGAAATAAAATTTTTGTTTAAGTTTACAATCTCGATTATCTCATAATTAAAAACTTAATATAATCAATAAAATTATATTTATAATTTATATGATGTGGTAAAAGATTAAAATATGATTTTGTTTAAGAAGGTCATATTACCACAATGTGATACTATTACTTGTTTAGAGTATGTTATCTTTTAGGTGCAGTTTACTAATTATTTAACTAATTTTAATTTCAAATAATTTACTTTATTATTAATATTAAAGTATTTTTAGTACTTAATATTAAAGTTTTTAAAAATTCATATGATTGAGTATTATGTTTCTTTTAAAAATATGTTTTATATTTAATTTAATTTCAAATAATGTGTATAAAAACATAAATAAAACAGAGTAATATATATGTATATATAAAAAGATCTTTAAAATCGTTTCTAGGTTCAGATCCTTGGATTGGAAAGTGGTGCGGTTCTCAGTATGGGTATTTGAAAAATCTCCAAAACCGTACCATAAATATTTTGGGACGGTTCGGTTTGGAAAGTAAAAAAGTTAACATATATTTTGGTTCAGATATTTTTCGGTAGATAGCCTTGCCAAGGCTGAGTTTGATTGGGTACTATTATACCTCCTACTTCCGCTCTTGGAAGTAGGCCAATCGGGACATCTCTCGGTCTGATATGTAGTATGGCGCTTTCAAAGTGATGGAGATTTCACTCTTTGACTTTCTTTTTGGTATTTCGATCCCATTCCTAAAGGCATAGGAAAGTTTCCCTAATGACGGATCAACCCATGGAACTATGGTTTGGCTACTTCTGTATGGTCTTACCGAGAACCCTTCAGATAGGGTATCTCCATGTGTGACTATTATTTCTTTAGAATTTCATCATTGACCGGGTGAGGCATTCCATACATCTCTTTTTCTCTGGAGCTTCCAGATATCAGTTCGATTTCGGCATTCTCCAAGTCCCGTGCACAACCCTAAATTATAGGGCTGATTTTGGTGGTTAATTCCTTATTTTTTAAGTGAAAATTTCATTAGACTTGCCTGGAAATCATCCAAAGCAACAATTGACGAGAGGTTCGGGAAGGAGTCTCAAACGAAACATAAGAGGACATAGTTTTGGCATACTTAGCCAAAGAATGTGTAACAAAATTGAAATAACGACGACACTAGAAAAACCCACAAATATGTATTGTCGAATAGAGATGCAAAATATCCCCGAAGCACGGTAAAACATGAGGAGGGGCAAGTCGTTTTCGTATATAGAAAGGATAACTTTGGCATCGTCACCAAATATAGCCAAGTGATCAGCGGATGGGAGGAGGCCAAAATGACATCTTCTTTCAATGCAAGAAATTGACTACCTCGGGGTGGTTATACCACTAATCTTCTTGGATATCCCATGTAAAAAGAGCCCATGCTCATCAAATAAAGCCACACCAATACCCCGCAACAGAGGTAGAATGCGAAATTGCACCATCAAAACAAATGCGAGGAGAACGATGTTGTGGAGGAGATGGGACCGGGGAAAAACTTCACTGCGTCAAAAATACTTTCGGAGAAATATCGACTCGATTGAATTTCTTGAAAATGGTGTTAATCTGCTATGACGATGGAGAGTGGTCCGATCGTCCATTCTCAAATTTTTATTTGTTCGATGGAACCACAATAAATTTGTTGCAACAATAAAAAGATTGTGGAACCACAATAAATTTGTTGCAACAATAAAAAATTGCCCACATCAGATGGTGTCTTTTCGAGAATGTCTTGATACTATAGAGAGAAGATAGGTTGCATAAAATGAAACATAATATCAAATAGCCGCATAAAAGGCCGATTTCCATGGCCGTGGCGGAGAGGAAAAACAGTGATTCACATCGCACAAAATATTGTTACAAAAGGAGCAACATTCAAGTCGAAATATGATATCAAAGCGAGGTTATCCGATTTCGCAATTGCCTCCAGCAAAAGTAGCACCAAGCAAACAATATAAAACAAGGTGAAACACGAGATTTCCACAGATTTACGCTAGTGGGTTAGTAGAAGATCTTAACGGAGCATCGGCAAGTAGGCATGGGGGGATGGCTGCACATGAGATGGCTACGAGATATGCCAATTTAATCAGTAAATTTCCCATTCCTTGTATGATGCCAACACCACAAGGGAGGTACGTTTTTGGCTTTTAAGGGATATTCGGCTAATTGTTTTGCGTGCGTGTCCATGTGCATAAGTACGGGGACAAGAAAAGGACTAAGCGGTAATGGGAGAGAAGAAATGTTAAGAGTGGTGGTGGTGAGATTATAGAGTTATCATTAGGATTGTGTGTGTGGGGGGGAGAGGGATAGAAGGTGCTTGAGAAACATGCAAAGGGCTGGTTTGCGAGAGAAGAGACATGAAAGGATGTGATGGCAACAAAGTGAAAGGGGTTGTGATGTTAGTGGGTGAAGAGGGCTATGCAGCGGTTTGTTTGGGGGGGAGTTTTGAAAAAGTGAAGCGTGTTAAAAAGAGGGATGAGTGATTATGGCATCGTATATGTTGGAGTGGCGGTGGGGGATTATTATGAGCAACATTTGGGAAGATGGGTGGAATATTTGTGAAAAGAGGAGGGTAAGGGATTATAGAGTGATTTATAGGATCCGTGAATATGTGGGGGTCATATATGAAGAAAGTGCGTAAGGAGAGACATTGGACGGCCGGGTATTAGGAGGCATTGGTATATAATCTGGTTTTGGGAGTGACGAAGAGGAGGCGTGGGAGTGGATGATGGAGTACGATTAGATGAAAAAGGGATTTATATGAATCCCGACACAAGCCAATTATCAAACTGGAATGAATTTTTAGAAGGACAGTCTTGAAGAACATAATTGTCACAATCTTTCACAATATTTGCCAGGTGATAGCAAAATTGGGGATTCTTTCATACTTCAAGCCAACGAGACGATTCTCAAATTTTTATCCAACTCAATTACGGTTAAGGGTTTAGTGATATCAAGCTCAACCCGAATGCGAAGAAATTTACCAACGACCGAACAAGTAACATCGGATTGAACGTCGAGAAATTTACCAATAAAGTTTCTTGCCCGAGTAGCAAAATTCTTCGTGAGTACACCAAGCGGAACCGTGTGGTTGAATCCGAGAAAGGGCAAGTAGTAAAATTCAAGTCCGAGGATATTGGGTTTTGAAGCATCCACGAAGGAAGATTAAATGTATATCGAACAGCCATGGAGCCCATATGGATAAAATTCAAGTCGCCATATTATCGAAAAGAAAAGAGAAAAACATTGTCATGTAGAGATTTGCATGTGAGGACGCCTCGAGGTTCCATATCCTTTTGAAAAGCAATGAAACCCGATATAACTCGATAACGGGGGGCTAAGGTTGTGATTGGTTGTGCTTTCATTCCATCCAATTTTATTTTCTAAGAGAATAGTAAAAAAATTTAAAAGTGAAAGTTGAATGTGTAGAGAAAAAAGTAATGATTGTGTTGATGTGATGGGAATCTTTTAGAGATGTTGATTGTCTGTAAAAATTTTGAGGAACAAATAGTGTAAAATATTATGCAATAAAATTGAATAAAAATAAAAAATTGATTCAAAAATAGCAATATGAATCTCATTTTATACTTTTTGTTTTCAAGATTAAGAGAAATATAATAAAAGTAGTGATAAATTAAAGAATATATCGGAATTCTTAATGTGAATAGGAGGATGAGAGAGAAATAAATAGTATAATTGGGTATTGTGAAAGTGTGAGAAAGAAAGAAAAAGATGAGTTAATTTTGGAGAGAAATGAGATTTTATTTGAAAAAATTTCATTTTTTCCACAAACAATCACACTTTCACCAATATTTTTCACTCAACATTTCACAACCAATCACACCCTAAGAGTTTCCCCACTAACAAGTAGGGACAATTGAGAGGATTCCGAGATAAGCCCATCTGTTGAAATTGGAGATGATTCTTTATCTGCAAGGGAGAGTCGGGCATACAGAGAATTGAGATCATCGGCCATGGCTAGGATATATCAGCAAGCACTTAGACAAAACCGACCAAGAGAATTAGCACAACGATTTCAACGCATATACTCCAAAATGAGATCTGCAAAAAATCAAACAGAGCAAAAGAAAAGTCAGAAGGGAAAACAAACAACAGGAAAGATAAGGCTAAAAAACAGGGAGAAAATCTAAGAGAGGTTGAAAGAAGGGTAACACAAATATCGATGGAATAGTCTTCAACTGAGTGAGATCTGGAAAAGCCACATAAGAAATACAGGGGAGAAGTTATAACTAGATGAGAAAAAATTTATGTGAAAAAAAATGGTGAAAAAATAAATTCATAGATAGATGGGAAAGATGAGCATGGAGTAGAAGGGTGGCGTAGCACGGACGTAGAAAGTAGGGTGGGCGAAATTAAAAACTAGAAAAAAATCATATAAGCTCTAATTTATTAAAATAGTAAGCAACTCCACTCAAGTGCATTACAAAGTTTACAACTACTCTAAGTCTAGTACATTAAGCTAAAAAGTTAATTGGACCCGACGATTTTTTATTTTAGCAAATTCATCAATAGAGTCTATATCTAATGTGCTAACTAGTTCCCTTTCAATAAAAATTGTCAAACTATCGGCAAGAAAATCATCATCCATCTTGTTGCGAATCGTTGTCTTCACGTGTTTCCTTGCCGAGAATGCTCTCTCGATCGTAGGTTTGTAGAAACAGTAATGTTAACACAAGTCGAATTAATCTTGTTATCATTTTGTAGTCCTCCGCTTTTCTTGTTTCCACCAACTTTTCACACAAATTTGCAAGAGTAGTCACTTGAAATTGAGGGTCACGAACTACATGAGCATTATAAAATTGCAATTCACTCATCAACGCATTCATCTCACGTTGCTCAAAATCATCCGGATAAAATTCCACGACCAACTTATATATTTTATCTACATTGAACGATTCAAATGAATTTTTGGATCCAATGCGATACTCAACTCTAGATCTAAGCGACGTCTCATTAAATCTCTAGTTCAACTCCGCCAATTGAAAATATATAGATTGATTGAAAAATTCAAAGTGGTAATAATGCTCAACATTCATTTGTTTTCTCCCACGACCCATATTGTTGTTCATGTCGGGTATAGTGATTTCATGTTTTAAGCAAAAAGCTTCTACTTCAAGAAGCAATTTCTCCCACCCTTTATCTCTCAACTCCTGAAGAAGAGTTTTCGTAGTCGACACATAACCAAGTGCGAGATAATATGTCAATGGATTCTTTTTGAAATGCTTGACAAAGAAAATCGGTGATTCACATAATCGCCCTCATTAAGTGCAAACCAAACACAAAACTAAAACTTTTAATACTCGTGCAAGCACTTTCAAACTTCATTTCGAGCCTTGGAATTCGGACCACTACAAGTGACGCACTCAAGTACCTTGCAAGTTGGAGCATACATTTCTATCATACTCATAATGAGAATCATAATGTGAACTCCAACGAGTAGTACTACGAACGGTGTAAAGATGTCATCCGATTCGCTCCCTACCAGATTCACGCTCTCCACTTGCCAACATATTCTCAATTTCTATTCTATGGGCAACTTGCAACCCAGTGTTGCGCTTAGCAGAAGATTTTTGACAATGTTATTGACATTATCTAATATAGAGAATAACTTCCAAATTGGATCATATTGCTTTGCTGAAGCCACCAATGTCAACTGCAACCTATGAGCAAAACAATGAACATAATATGCGTATGGACAATCTTTAAGAAACAATGCCTGTAATCCATTCCATTGCCCTCGCATGTTACTAGCACCATCATATCCCTGACCTCGTAATTTATGAACTTGAAGATTATACTGAGAAAGAACATTTGATATCTCATTCTTAAGTGTTGCGGAAGAAGTGTCAGAAACGTCCCTAATAGCAAAGAAACGTTCTGTCAAGATACCTGCAGCGTTTACAAATCTCAAGATAATCGCCATTTGTTCTCGATTGGATTCATCTTTTGCTTCATCAACAAGAAGAGAAAAACAAGCATCTCTGATTTCCTCACGTATCATACGACGAACTTTGTTAGCTATAATTCCCAAAATTTCTTTTTGAATGTCTGGTGAAGTATATTTGGCATTTCTGGGGGCGTTACTCATTACAACATCTCTGACATCTGCACTCCACTTTGATGTATAATTAATCATCTCGATCACATTTCCGCGGTTAAAAGATTTTTCAGACTCATCATGACCTCTAAAAGCACAATCTTGCAATGTTAGCCATTGAACACTCATGATTGTTGTCTTTAAACGCAATCGATTTTTTAAAACTTCTTCTTTGCTAACTCTCTCAATCACTTTATCAATATGTTGCGATGGCCTCATCAAAGATTCGGCACATATTACACACTTATTGTGAGGAGATGAAGACGATGAACCAATATGACCAAGAAATACACAATCTTTGCCCTGATGAACTCTCTTCCAATTATCGAACCCATCATTCACTAACGCCGAAGATGAAGAGGTGTGTATATTCTCTCCAAAAAGAAAGCACAGTAAAAACAATATGCCTTGTGTGTATAAGAAGAATACTCCAACCAATTAAATTCATTAAACCAATTATATTGAAAATGGCGAGTTTTATCTTTATATACACGACCTTCATACGATTGAAGTCTCGGCTGGAAAGGCCCAACTATCAAGTATGCCCGTCTAATTTCATCTCTTTTTTCAAGAGGCCAATCACATATTCTTCTCTTTTTCCTGGATCCCGCTCAATTTTGAAAGATGAATTTGGAATAGATTGTTGATTTCCAACTAAATGAGAAGATTGTTGATTTCCAGTTGGAGGAGTATCTTGGTGGCTATTTAATTCATCATCTTGTGTATTTCTTACGGGCCTGAAGAAAGAATGTAATGTAGTTTTCCCTTTCTTGCGAGGAGGTTGTGTAGCCATAACTTCTTCTATAAATTCAAAGTATTTAATAAAATCTTTTAGAAGTATTATTTCAACAAAACTTCAACATATCATTGTCTTACTAAATTCTAATTCTAATTCTAATTCAATGCTCAACATAATTTATCTAATTTTCCTTATTTTCAACACCTAATTTATCTGCTCAACATATCATTGTCTTACAAAATTCTAATTCAATGCCTACAGACAGGCTACATAAACATAATGAAGCAGAGTCTGCACTCAACTTTGTCTTCCAAATTTTTCAAATTACACAAACTATTAAAAATTTATAAAGAAGTACACAGCATTTTACAATCACAAACTATTACAATTTTAAGAACAAGTATATAATAAAGCTAATTAAAAGCAATATCAGTGTACACTAAGAAATAAGACAAATCAGAATAAATACATAAATCAAGATAATATAAAAATTAAAAGCATACCTGATTTGGTGAATTGATATTTCTCTCCAGTCTCCAAATACCGCAAAGACGCAGAGCTCGAAGCGATCCACACCATCGCGCAAGACTCGCAAGTCGCAAGTCGCAATGAAGAATTAAAGAAGACTTCTAGGGCTCTGTTTTTTTGTTCTCGTTTCTTTTGCTTTCTTTTACTGTTATTTGCTTTTTGTTTCTTTAATTAATCAATAAAGTTAAAGCCTTAAAGTAAAGTTAAAGCCTTAAAGGAATGGAGTGGGGCAAACTATTGTTCGCTGGGCCTCTTTTAAAAACTGATGGCTATAAAATAATTTTTTTTTTGAATACCTATAGTGGGGCTAAAATAAAAATGGGGTGGGCCATGGCCCAGACTGGCCCCAGCTCCGCCAATGGAGTAAAGGGAAAGAAGCATGGGGGAGCAATACGTGGGAAACCCAAGACCATGCGCTCTGGGGAATCTCCAGCAGAGAAAGCCCGTAGGACTAGACAAGGCCCCGGTGGTTAATTCCTAATTACACAGGGTTGTGATTAATCTCTAGAGACTTATAGTGGGAAATGGTCTCATTGGACCATATCCCTACAAAACTATTACATTTTGTTTGAATTTTATACATTGACGGACATGTATGAAGTACAGTACCAATTAAAATTAAAACACTACATTAAAATAAAAGATCCAAAGGGCAAAATAAACGGCATGATGTCCTTCGTTTGCTGTGTTCTTTTTCTTGTTGTTCATTCTTTTGTTCGCATTTTTAATAAAAAAATCTTATTATTACTTTTGTAAATAAATTTTCTTAGTCAATAATTTAATTGTCAAGTTGGGTCACAGGCTCACAAACACAAATTTTGACCCCAGCAATCATACCACTCCACAAATTTTGACCCCAGCAATCATACCACTCCTCAACTGTTTAAGCCCATATAATTCATAAACATTTAGGGCCAACAATTTGTTTGGACTTTGGACATAAAAACTGATTGTTTATTAAGAATTTCAGGTTTGTTGGCAACAATCAATTAACTATTTATGTCACAAAAATCAAAGCCCATCCCAATTAGGCCTGCTAAGGAAGTTTCAGACTTCGAAACGATTTGTGTAAGTTTTGTCAGCCTATTAAAATTTACTTAATAATGGATTGTGTTAGGGTCAATAATGTTTTAGTGATAACTTAGATCCAATTATTGTCACTAAAAGTTTGTGAAAATTAATATAACGGCAAAATAAATACTATTATCAGTTAATACATAACATTAGTGATCATTTAGTATTATTAATAGTATTTTTTTCTTGTAGTTAATATTGTTATTTTAAGAGATAAACTTTGTGTTCCAATGGTAAAGATGTGTGTTATAAGAGCGATTGACCCTGGTTCGATCCCAACTGAGTGTGTATGTCCCTTCCCCTATCATCCCCATTGTACTCAAAAAAAAAAAAAATGTTACTGTTACGATTTTTCTCAATTGAAAATATCGCTGAAGGAATAACCATTTAGTGTTGGTTGTCTTGTGATTACTTAGTGGTGATACAAATATTAATTGATCACATCATTTTGGCAAGTTGTTCTTATAACTAAATTGTTTGTATATATGTATTAATTAATGTGGATAGTTTCGATTCTAATTATTTTAATTATTTAACTGTTCAGCTAGGGCATAATTATTAATTTGGGCCAATTATCATGGGTAAATTGCTTATATAATGTAAAACTGAGACGAAATTGTGAAAATATGGTGGAAAGGAGGGAGGGATGAGGGGGTTGGTTTTTTACTCGTTGGCGCACACTAGGTGTATGCCTACAAAGTGGTTGGCGCACACTGCTTTTGTGCCAGCCCACGTTTTTAATTTTTTTTTTCTGAATAGACTAGCGCATACTCTATCTGCGCCAAACCTCTTTATTCATTTTTTTTCTAAATAGGCTGGCGCATACTCTATCTGCGCCAAGCCCTTTTTTTATTTTTTTTTGAATTAGTATTTTTTAATTAAAGAAAATTAAGTTACTTTATTTTGGTGCTTTAACTATTTTTATAACTAACTAAGTAACACGCTAATTATTCCAAATATAACCATTAATATTTACATCCAAAATTAAAATGTCTTAACTAAATATTACTAAATACATAATTTTAACAAATGTTAATCCTAATATCTATGTCCACCGGTGCCACATCCCGGAGGATGTCTCTCTCACATGCTCCGCCTAAGACCGTATTCAGCATTATTAATATCCTGTTGGTTGGAAGTAGACGGACTCGGATCCATGTCCATATAACTCCCCGAAATCCACGGAAAATGATACATGCGAATCTTTGGAAACTTGACACGCATATGTAGATGGACTGTCATTCCCACATCCGTGTTGAGCAAATGATGTAAATGATGTGAACTTGGGTGTTATGTGTTGGGAAATTTATTTTGTAGATTTTGATGAATGCCATGTAAAACTTAAACTAGAAAGTTGGCACCCTATTTTCCTTGTAATTTTTTTCATTTGTAATAGATAGGATGGAAAAACCGAGTCAAGTAAGCTAAGCTGTAAATACAAGTAGTCAATCAAGACTAAAGTGAAGACTCGGTTTGTGGGCAACTAAGTATGGCCAAGAAGGAAGATTAAGAACTTGATGAAGATGTATCGGTGAGGAACAACGTGTGAAGTGTCACCAAAATCATCTCAAGAAGTCAAGTCACAAGTTGAGAGTGACAGTTGAGTCTTCAAATGATTGGAGCAGACTCAAGTCACCCGATGAAATAGCAGACCCAAGAGAAGTCAATCGAAAGAAATACGTTGCGATTTAAGTCAAGAAAAAGATCTTAAATAAGTAATACTTCCATGCTTTGCCAGGTCTTAAAGTGCTCGCCCCGAAGCGTGCCAAAGAAATAAACCAATGGGAAGCACTCGCACCTCATGTCGAACACGAAAAAGCTGAACATTCATTTAATACGAGGAGAGGTCTACATCTCAAATTGAAGACCAAGAAAAGACAAGCCAATGAACACAAATGTCTTTTGAAAATCAGCTTATCTCTTCAACGGGGCATTTTTTGAAAGTTCACTATAAAAGGTGAGGAACTCATTGAGAAAAAGGTTACGAACACGAACGAGCAAGCAATATTCAAATCAGAATCGCAAAATATTCTCAAGATATTCAAGCAAAATCCTCAAGCCTAAAACTCGAAGGAAATCAATCCAACACAAAGTTTGTGAAGGAAAGACAACTTCAAAGTTGAAGAGAAAACTTTTGAAGAATCAAAAGGGGTATACTTTCAAGGAGGATTGTAGGAAGGTTAAAGGTCGAACCAGTCTCAAGTTATTGGAGAGCTTCGTGATCAAATCCAAGAAGCTTGAGAAAGTGAGTCAAGTAGCAAAGGCAATGCCCTGTGAAGAAGTTCTTCGAGTCGGAAGAAAAGCCAGCTGTGTGACCAAGGCATCTCTAGACTGAGTCCAAGGAGCAAGTCAGCTGTGTGATCAAGACTTGTCTCTAGATTGATAACCACTTTGTGAACTGATCATTACTTAGTGGATTCCTCCAGGAGTTGGAGAAGAGAGGATTAGAAGAATTACCCCATCTTGAACCTCTATAAAAATCATTTGTGTCATTTACATTTCAGCACTTTTATTTCTGCATACTTACTTATATCTGCTGATAATTTGCTATCCAACTGATTAATAACTAAGTGCTAAACTCAAGTGTTAAAACAAGTTTAAATCAAATTCAAGGGTGTTACGTCTTCCGCTGATAAAACCAACACATTCAAGTTAAGTTTCGGGTTAAACACGGTTGAGTTATTCTATCAACAGCTCTATCGAGTCTGTTGAGTGGCTAACTCTATTTGAATAACCAACTTAGTCATTTGTCCCACAAGGACTTAGCTGTTTGTGTTAACTCGTAATTTCTTTAAAAGGACTAAATCGAAAATTTGGTAAGGTTTATTCAACCCCCTTCTAAACCTTACTCACACCCTTTGGGACCTACAAGTGGTATCGGAGCGGTTGGTTCATTGAGCCTTCCGCATCTTTGGATCTTGAACTAGATCTCTATCTTTTCTAAAAGATTTTTAACACTTGTATTTTCAAAATCTTTCATTCTTAGCAAAAGTTATTATCATGGAAGCAAATCGACACGGATTCCTATGTTCACCTTTGTTGAGGAATTTGATGATGGAAAATTCGCATACGAGGCTCATCTATATGCTTTAAATGATGAAATGTGGCTAGTGATAGAGGATGGGCCACTGCAAATACTTAAGGTGAACACATCCGTAAGAATACTTTTGTAATGTGAAGCGAAGAAGGCAGACCGGCCATGGTTGAAAAGCCAAGGATCGAGTGGACCAATGATGACAGAAAGAGATACAACTTGGATAATATGGCCAAGGACATTCTATACAAGATATTGGACAAAACAATGTTCAATAAAGTCAAATATTGCAAATCTGCAAAAGAAATATGGGATAAATTAACTTTAATTTGTGAAGGATCTCGAACAAAGTAAAGAAAATAAATTGTCTGTTCTTTGTACGAGAAATTTGAAAATTTTAAAATGCTTGCGAGTGAAACCTTAGTTGATTGGATGCGATTCACTTTGAAATCACAAATGAACTATCAAAGACTTGGGAAAGAATATACACAAAAGGAAATGTGTATGAAGATTCTAAGAAGCCTCCCGGTGAATGGGAAATAAAGGTCATGGCCCCGAGACATTCAATGAACCTCACAACAACATCCAATCATGAGCTATTCTCGGATCTCAAAGCTTATGAGTTTGTCTTTGAGAAGAAAAGATCAAGAGGAGACAGTTGTACCCAAAATAGCTGCACTTATAGTCAAGGATGGAAAGAGAGCTGAAGTTAAGGAAGCCATAGACCAGGAGAAGATTAACCTGATGGTTAAAAGATTCAACACGTTCTTCAATAAGAACTATAAAAGAAACAAGGGTGAATCCTCCATGAGACATTGACTTCCTCCAAGTCAGGGAAGACAGGCCACCCAAGAGAGCTAAGCATCAAAGGGTTGGATATGAAAGAGGCGATAACCCAAGGACGAGAAAGAGTCGATCAAAGAGCCGAGAACCTGTGTTGGAATTTCGGACAACCAGGACATTTTGCAATTGACTTGTTCCTATCCACTAGTCAACAAGTACATGAATGAAGAAGAAAGAAAAGTCTTGAGAAAGAAAAACGGGGAAAAGAAGAAAGCCATGTTGAGTGCCGAGATTGCCGAGACGGCTAAGTCTAAAAAGCGGCGAGACTCGAGAGAGTAGTGAAACCGACTACTCAAGTGATTCTCAAGAGAAAGCAATGATCGTCTAATGGCTAAAGAACAAGATCAACTGGACCAAGAAGATGAGGTACACTCTAACTCATCTCATTCATATTCTAGTGATAGTGATTGTGACACACACACACTTCATCACCCACTGATCTTTATGATTCATTAGGCAAAATGATGAAAGACTTTGTGCACATAAAATCCTCACACACACTCATAAATGAGGAAAACAACCATCTCAAAAGCCAAATTCCACGGTGACTAAGGAGCCGAGTACTCTAAGTCACACATTTGGTAAGAACAAGGAACCGAAAGTCGAGAATGCTAAACTAATAAAGCGAGAGATAGCCGCTGCTATAGAAAAGAGGAAAAATGATCTCAAAATGTGATTGCCTCATTTACAAAGGCATCTAATTTATTGGATGACCTTATTATGAGCCAAAAAGAGTGTGGGGACAAGACAGGCATATGATTCAATTCCTTTGTGCGCAGTCAAACTCCAAGAGTGACTTTGGAAAAGGGATCTTCAAGCAATGAAGCATCTCAGAAGTCCAAAACACCAAATGTTGCACCCACATTCATTCCAAAGCACAATCACAAACAAACTGGCCTTGGATATAAAGGAAAAGGAAAAACCCGAGTTGAGTATCTTTGAGAGGACGGTGAGAAGAAATCCAAACAGAGTTCCTCAAAGCAAACTCCAAATAGAAAGTACTCTGTGAAGAATAAACAGAGCTATCGAAAAACCCCAGAAATTTTATCAAAGAAACACATATGATGGGAATGGTAGAAACTACCCAAGCCATGTGCGATTGGAATAATGTGAAAATTCGGCAAATACCAATGGAATACAAGCCTATATGGCAAAGACCTAGACCTCAACAAAGGTCATTCCAAAGGCAAAAGAGCTATTATCAGCACACATATGCACCAGGCACTACACTCAAAAATATCACAACTACCCGAAGAAGGCAATTGCTAAACACACAAACAGACATACGGACAAAAAGAGACAGTTGTATGAACCTAAAGCCCCAAGCAATTTGCCAAAGTGAATTATGATTATGGCACGAGATAGATGACAACCTCTTAGAGTCAAGTCATTTGGCTACGGAGTTGGTTGGATCATCTTACAAAGACTAACCCCTCGGGACTCGAGGCAAGTATGGGTACCTAAAAACTAATTTTCTTGATTGCGGGTTCAAGGAATAGCCGAGTGCCAAGGAACCTGGTACATGGATAGTAGTTGTTCGGACATATGACAGAAACAAGAAAAATATGTCAAGATTCAAGGAGATTAGAGGTGCAAAAGTCATATTTGGAGGAAATGAAGCTCGGGGAAATAAAGGCCTTTGGATCCATCAAGAAGAATGGATTAGAAATCACAGATGTTGGTTATGTTGAAGGTCTCAACTTCAACTGTTAAGCATCGATCAACATTGTGAGAAGGGCTACAATGTTGGATTCAATATGGGAGTGTGCCGGATTAAAGATTTGAATCAAATGAAATAATGCTACAAGGATCTGCATGGAAGGATATGTATGTGTTAGATTAGTTTACCGCCACACCAAGTAATGTGCGCTGAAAAGAGCACGGCCGAATCAAGTTCAAGCCGTGGCACAAGAAGTCGAGTCATCCGAACTTCAAGACAATCAACAAGCTTGCAAGGAGTCATCTTGTGGAAGGATTGCGGACTCGATATACAAGAAGGAAAGTGTATGTGATGCATGCGGATGGGAAAGCAAATCAAATCTTCATTCAAGGAGAAGCCTAGTCCTTCTTCAACAAGGATATTACATATGTTGCATATGGATCTATTTGGTCTGTTGAACCGGCCACCATAAGTGGAAAGAAATACACCTTAGTGGTGGTAGATGATTATTCAAGATATACATGGACAATCTTCATGTGCAAAAAGAAGGAAACTTTGCAAAAGTGACCTCGGTGATGAAAAGAGTTCAAAATGAAAAGAGCCAAACCATTATAAAGATTAGGTCGATAGAGGAGGAACCGAGTTTGTCAATGGGATAATAACTCGATATTGTGTTGAAAATGGTATTTCTCATGAGTTATCTCTGAGCAAGGACTCCTGACGAGAATGGAGTAGCCGAAAGGAGAAACAGAACTCTCAAGGAAGTGCAAGAACTATGTTAGTCAAGCCGATTGCCTAAGAGATTTTGGGTTGAAGCTATCAACACCGCATACTATACTCAAAATAGATGCATGATAAATACACACGACAAAGACTCCCTATGAAATATGGACGGGGAGAAAGCCAAATGTTGCATATTTTAGAATATTTGGATGTAAATGCTTCATCCGCAACAATGACAAGGATAATCTAAAGGCTTTTGATTTTAAAGCTGATGAAGGTATCTTTTTGGGATACTCGGTGAGAGCAAAGCCTATAGAGTCTTGAACAAGAGGACTATGGTCACGAGAAGAGTCTATTCTTGTGGTTTTTGATGAACATAATTTTTAGTCCAAGTGGCTACGATAATCTAGAGAGGGGGTGAATAGATTATCTCGGTTTTCAGATTTTGCCCTCTTTTCGAAAAACTCAAGCAAAGATGAAATGCTAAGTGCGGAAATTAAACAGCACACTTCGATTTATAGAGGTTCAACCCACCTAGGGCCTAATCCTCTACCACCCCAGTATATCCGGGATGGATTTCAAAAAGAAAAAAAGATTTTATTAATTTACCAAAAATTAATACAACACCTTGAGGATTACCACAACCCTCTTACACCACCTTGAGGATTACCACAACCCTCTTACAACACCTTTGAAGATTACCACAACCTTCAAACACCTATCACCTAGATCACCCAAGTGTATTCTTACCACAAGAATACTCACAAGGATGTCTTGTGTTGAATGATGACCAAAATCAAGATTACAACTCAATAATGATTGATACAATATGAGTACAAGTGTAATCAAGAATTGAAAGCCTAGACCTCAAATTTGTGCAAGTGAAAGTGCTAAGGCTAATACAACAAGATATATGAAAGTGTTTGCTTGATTGCTCTTTGCTTGTGTAGAGTGTTGTATCTTGTTGTTTGAATGAAGCCTCTATTTATAGGAGAGGACTTGGATTTCATTTCCGGACATAGGCTCCTCCTTGGGGAGTGATTTGCTGCAAAAGAAACCATTTAAAATCATCAATATAGCTGTTAGAAATCAATCCCACAAAATAGGGAAAAGATGTCCGAAAAATGCAACGGATAGTTCTTTGATAAACAAAGTGCGACGGTACAGAGATAAGATTGAAATTGAATTCTGCTATTTTTACATAGGGGGGACTGATCGGAGGGTGCGGACCGGTCGCCTCTTGGTCTTGACCGGTTGGGGTTGATAAAAATCGAAACAGAGAAGATGAACCAAAGAAGGTGCTCCCGTGTATCGGTCGCCCGAGTGGTCGACCGGTCGCCAGGGGTCGACCGGTCGCCCTCCTCTTTTTTCTACGTCCCATTTTCTGTTTCAAAACTCAACTCAGGTACGGGTTGCCCTATAGGGCGACCGGTCGAGCCTGAAACAAATGTGTTGTCCAATTTTTTATCGAAAATAAACTCCAAAAAATACTCCGAAAAATAGTAAAAATATTTTAAGTCGATCGGAAGTATTTAGACAACATTTAGGGACATTGTTTTGGTTTAAAACTCATTTGAACAAAATCGAACAAAATCATCAAAATCATGATAAAAACATTTATCTAACAAACTCCCCCTTTTTGATGATTACAAACCAAAACAATTTTCTCGAGGACGATTTTGAAAACAAATAAATTTTCCGGTTTTACGAGTGAACTATCCGTTAAAAACATTCCATACAAAGCTCCCCTATCTAGGAGCATATCAACAAGAGATATTGCATAAGCTAGAAGCACAAGCTATAACAAGCTTATATAGGATGCATATAAACATCATAAGCTAAGAAGCTCCCCCTGTCACAATACTTATAATCTTTTGCAATTGAGTCCATAATACAAGCCATGGACTAGGTATTCTTGGCTTTAGGAAGCCATAGCTTATAACTTTTACAACGAGCTTTTATTAGCTTCTTTTGGCTAACGAGCCAATTTCTTTCTCCCCTTTGGAATCATCAAAAAGAATGTTAGGATGATAAAAGCTGTTAGTCCAGTGGCTACGATAATCTAGAGGGGGTGAATAGATTATGCCGATTTTTCGCAAATCACCCTCTTTTTCGAATGAACAAGTAAATGACAAGAATGTAAATGCGGAAATTAAACAACACACGTTGATTTAAAGAGCTTCACCCCACCTAGGGACTACGTGCTCTACCACCCCAAAGATATCTCAGGGATGGATTTCGAAAAGAAAAAGATTTTATTAATTTCCAAAATTAATACAACACCACCTTGAGGATTACCACAATCCTCTTACAACACCTTCAAGGAGATTACCACAATCTTCCTTCACCACCTTTGAAGAGTATCACACTCTTCAAACACCTATCACCTATATCACCCAAGTGTATTCTTACCACAAGAATACTCACAAGGATGTCTTGTGTTGAATGATGACAAAAATCAAGATTACAACTCAATAATGAAGTATACAAACTTTGAGTGCAAGTGTAATCAAGAATAAAAGCCTAGACCTCAAGATTGTGCAAGTACAAGAACTTAGAGCTTATTACAACAAGAATATGAAATAAGAAAGCTTTGGAGAATTTGCAGATTTTTCTTGTTGTGTGATTGCTTGTTTTGTTGTGTTTTGTGTCTTCAATTTATCCTCTATTTATAGGGAAGTCTTCACCAACATAGGCTCCCAACATAGGCTCCTCTATCTTCACTTTTGTCTATAAAAAGAAGATCACAAGATGTAGAAATATTGTACAAAATTGAAAAGCAAATCTTGTCACACAGTTACAACGGTTGGAATTTTTTTGTCACAAAAATAGCATAGGCGACCGGTTGCCCTGTTGAAGATTTCGACCGTTTGAAAAAAATAGTGCGATCCAGGTAGGGGTTGCGGGGTGCGACGGTCGAGGGGGGTCGGCGGTCGCCAGTGCGGACCGGTCGGCCTCTCCCCGGACCGGTCCCTCCTCTTTTTCAAGACATGTAAGTTCATTTCGTGTTTTCTTTCCTTCAGTACACGGTCGACGCTTTGGGCGACGGTCGACCTCCAATTTGAAATGTTGTCCGATTTTTATCAAAAATAAACTTCAAGAAATACTCCAAAAAATTAGTAAAAATATTTTAAATCATTTGGGAGTATTTGGACAACATTTATAAACATAGTTTTGGTATAAAAACCAATTTAAACAAAACCATCAAAAGTGTTGTCCATTTTTATCGAATAATAAATACTAAGAAATACTCCAAAAATTAGTAAAAACATTTTAAATCATTTAGGAGTATTTGGACAACATATAAAAACATTGTTTTGGTATAAAAACTCATTTAAACAAAACCATCAAAATCTTGATAAAAACATTTATCTAACAAACTCCCACTTTTTGATGATTACAAACCAAAACAATTTTAGAAGGTCGATTTTGAAAACAAAACAGTTTTCCGGTCTAAAACAAAAATCCATTACAAGCAAGATAAATCATAAGTACAAGCACACAAGGATAGGAGCAAAAATTTGTCAAAAACATTTAGGCACAAGCTCCCCTATCAACATGCATATAAGGAACAAGTATAAAAGCAACCAACTAGAAGCTAAAAGCTTAGCTTTTACAACTTAAGCTTGAATTTCATGAGCTTTTAAGCTCCCCCTGCACAAGACATCATTAGTCAAGCATAAAAGTCCATAATACATCACATGGACTAAGTATTGTTCACAGCTTATGGCTTTCAAGAGCCCTAGCTTATAGCTTTTCTTGCAAGCTTATTTTCGCTTCTTTGAGCGTATGAGCATTTTCCTGTTTCTCCCCTTTGGAATCATCAAAAAGAATGTTAGCACGATAAAAACATCATATATTCATATCAAAGTGCGCAAATTTATCGATTTATCGAGCTTATTGAAAATTGAAGCTTAAATTCCAAATAAAAGGGAAAAGTTGATCAATTGACTTGCAAAAGCTCATTTGATTGATAAAACATGATCTCTATAAACTTATAAGACTTTTCAAATCGAGAGAATCACGTAGGTGATGAATTTTTCATTGAAACATTTTGTCGAACACTTGGCGTGCGTCGAATAAAACTAGAAGTATATAACGCCTTTGAAATTCATTTAAGCCAAAAATTTTCATCACCAATTCAGTTCAAACAACATTCAATACATCATAAATATTAAGCTCATCACATTCATATGAAACTAGCATCAAGAATTTTGCAAATAAGTCAAAATCTCAAGGGTTCAACCCAATTGAGCAAATGGAGTAGAATTCTTACCATTTATTCGGTAAAGATGAGCAATTGTAGGTCCCAAGGGGTGTAAGTGTAAGGTTTAGAAGGGGGTTGAATAAACCTTACCAAATTTTCGATTTAGTCCTTTTAAATCTACTGAGTTAATTCTACACAGTGTGTCCTTGATGGACAATCGAATTAGTCACTCAAGAGAGTTAATCTCTCAAATGCACTCGGTGAGCTGTTGATGGAGTAACTCATTTGTTGGCTACAATTTAACTCATTTGTGGTTTTATTTTTTGGAAGACTTAACACCCTTAAGTTTGATTAAGCAAGATATTAGAGCTTGATTTAGTACTTGTAAATTATCAAATGGATAGCAAATTTATCACAGATATAAGCGAGTTAAAAGTGCAGGAATTTAAATCTTTGAAATGTAAATGACACAAGTAAAGTTTTTATAGAGGTTCGAAGATGGGGTAATTCTTCTACTCCTCTCTTCTCCAACTCCTGGAGGAATCCACTAAGTAATGATCGTTTACAAAGTGGTAACAGTCCGGATACAAGTCTTGATCACAACAGCCGACTTGATCCTTTGGGACTCGATCGGAGACGCATTGATCACTCACCGGGCTTCTCAAACGACTCGGCTTCTTCACAGGGCATTGCTTTGCTACTACTGACTCACTTGCTCAAGCTCTTTGGATTTGATCACGAAGCCCTCCAAATGCTTAAGACTTAGTTCAACTTTGAACTTTTCTACAATCCTTCCGGAAAGTAGACCCCTTGTTTTCAAAGGTTTCCTCTTCAATCGGTTGAAGTTCTCTTTCCTTCACGGGTAAGTGTTGGATTGATGTACTTCAAATGTAGGCTTGAGGATTGAGATTGTTTGAGTTTTTCTAATGTGCTTGTATATCTCACGTATGTGTCATTCATGCATCCTTTTTCTCAAACAAACTCCTCGGCCTTTTATAGTGAACTTTCAAAAATTTGCCCGTTGAAGAGATAGGCTTATTTTTGAAAGTCACTTTGCGATCGTTGGCTTGCGTTCTTGGAATTGCCGTTTCCTCGTATGAATTATTCTTTTCACCTTTTCGAGTTCGACACGGTGTAGTGCTTCCCATTGGTTCATTCCTTTTGCACGCTCGGGATCGAGCACTCCAAGAAAGGTTGTATGGAGACATTACTTGTTTAAGTAAATCTCTTGATTTACGTCAGGCAACGGTTCTTTTCTGATTATCTCGACTTGACGCATTTCCTTGCTTTCCCAGGTGACTTAGAGTCGCTTCCAATCATTGGATGACTCTTGTCACCTCAACTTGAGACTTGGCTTTTCTTGAGTTGACTTGTGATGCTCCACTCACCGCATCTCACCGCTTCTTCAAGAGAGTTCCCGTCTACTCTTCTTTGCCATACTCAGCTGTCTCACGCAGAGTCTTCCTTCAGTCTTGATTGTCTTCTTGCATGTTAGGGCGTAGCTGTCTTGACTCACCTTGGCCAGCTCTATTCATTACAATGCATTTTACAACAAGAATTGGGGTGCCAACTTTCTATTCTAAGTTTTACATGGCATTCATCAAAATCTAAACAATAAAATTCCTAACAAAGCAATGATGATGATAATCGAGCTTAATGAAGTCCAAAAAATGAAACATATACAAGAAAATACATTTGAAGTGAAATTTTAGTGTATTTGGCGAAGGGGGACGAAAAATAGACAAAATAAGCCACAATGGCTGAAATCAAGACAGAACCGAATTTAACCAAAATTTGGTGACGGGCGATCGATCATTGTTGAGCGGCGACGGTCGACGTTGAGGGCGACCAGTTGCCCTCAACCTCTTCCACCTTTGTTTTGATAAAATTTCCAAAATCCGAATTTTCAACCAAAAATCCGATTTTCGCCCCTAAGTTTTAAAAACGTGCAAAATGCAATCATAGACCTCATTCAATATGCATTATTCCTAACCGAGCTCGTATTGATGCAAAAGTCTCGGAAGTAGCGGTTTAGTAAAAATGTCCGCTAGTTGATCTTGAGATGGTACAAAAGATATCTCAATTTTTCGTTTTGAGACACAATCCCTTAGAAAATGATGTCGAATCTCAATATGTTTAGTACGGTTATGATGAACCGGGTTTTGAGCAATATTTATAGCGGATATGTTATCACAAAAGATAGGAACATTTTCAAAAGAACATTTATAATCCGCTAAAGTTTGTTTCATCCAAAGAAGTTGAGTACAACAAAATCTGCGGAAATATATTCGGCCCGGCCGTTGAAAGTGAAACACAATTTTGTTTCTTTGAAAACCAAGATACTAGGCAATCGCCTAAAAATTCACATGATCCAGGAAGTACTTTTCCGATCATCAATATTTCCCACATAGTCCGAATCACTATAACCTTTAAGAGAAAAATTTTCATTCTTTGGATAAAATAAACCATATTGAATAGTGCCTTTCAAATATCGAAAAATCTTTTTAACGGCACTTAAATGAGATTCTTTGGGATTGCTTTGAAAACGAGCGCATAGGCATACGTCATGAAGAATGTCCGTCTACTTGCGGTTAAATAAAGTAAACTACCAATCATACCTCGATATTTGGATTCATCAAACGACTTGCCTTTTTCATCTTTGTCTATCTTGACATTTGTTGCCATTGGTGTAGAGAGACGGTTCTTCCTTCTTCAATTCGAACTTCTTTAGAAGTTCTTTTGTATACTTTGATTGAGAAATATAAATTCCTTATTGGCATTGCTTAATTTGAAGTCCAAGGAAGAAGTTGAGCTCCCCCATCATACTCATCTCGAATTCACCTTGCATTATTTTAGAAAATTTCTTGCACAAAGATTCATTAGTAGCACCAAAGATAATATCATCAACATAAATTTGCACTAATAAGCAATCTTGCCCTTTTTCAAAAACAAAGAGAGTAGTATCAACTTTACCTCTTATAAATCCATTTTGCAAAAGGAAAGAGCTAAGTCTATCATACCATGCACGGGGTGCTTGTTTTAAACCATACAAGGCCTTCTTAAGTTTAAAAACATCATTTGGCCTAGAAAAATTTTCAAACCCCGGAGGTTGTTTTACATAGACTTCTTCTTGAATAATACCATTTAAGAAAGCGGATTTAACATCCATTTGGTAAAGCTTAAAATTTTTAAAACAAGAATAGGCAAGTAAAATACGAATAGCTTCTAAACGTGCTACGGGTGCAAATGTTTCATCATAATCAATACCTTCTTCTTGACAATAACCTTGAGCTACTAACCTTGCTTTGTTTGAACAATATTGCCTTGGTCATCAATAATTGTTTGAGATGGAGGACAAGGTACTAATTCCCATACATCATTCCTTTCAAATTGATTCAACTCCTCTTGCATCTCTAAAAACCAATTCCTCATCTTCAATAGCTTCCTTAGCATTTTTAGGCTCTCTTTGAGATATAAGAGCTTTCTCGGCAAAATTTCTTGAGTCATTACTTTATCAAGGGGATCACCAATAATAAGATCTTTTGGGTGATCTCCTTAAATTTCAATGCTATGGGAAGATTCAAGTATCACATTTGTCTTCTTGAGGAACATTTGAGCTAGAAGGTTGATCATTTGAAGTAGAAGGTTGATCATTTTGAGCATTATTTTGAACAATTGGTTCAACAATATTCTCTTCATCACTTTCATCATTGGGTATAGTTTCAACACCCGAAGCTTCATTGAATTTTACATGGATGGATTCTTCAACAACCATACTAGTCTTATTATAAACCCGATATGCTTTGCTCTTGGTTGAATACCCCATAAATATTCCTTCATCGGCCTTAGGATCAAGTTTGTCCAATTGATCCTTAGTATTCAAAATAAAGCATTTACATCCAAATATTTTGAAATAACTAATATTTGGAGTTCTTCCTTTCCAAAGCTCATATGGAGTTTTATTCATTTTAGGACGAAGATAAACTCGATTAATGACATAGCAAGCGGTACTTACGGCTTCGGCCCAAAAATATTTTGGAAGTGAAAATTCGTTGAGCATTGAACGACACATCTCTTGAAGAGTCCGATTTTTCCTTTCGGCTACTCCATTTTGTTGAGGTGTCCTTGGAGCCGAAAAATTATGAGCATATCCTTTAGTTTCACATAAAACTCGAAATTCACCATCAAATTCTCCACCTCGATCACTTCGTATAGACTTTATAGTATCTTCCTTTTCATTCTCAATAAGTCTACACAACTTAACAAACTCATTAACGGCATCGCTTTTATTAGCAAGAAAAAGAGTCCAAGTATATCTAGAAAAATCATCAACTATAACAAAAGTGTAATGTTTTCCACTTAGACTTGCCGTTCCAATATCCCCATACAAATCTAAATGAAGTAGTTGTAGAGGCTTGGTTGTGGAAATTTCATTTTTAGGCTTGAAACTACTTTTAACTAATTTGTTCATTTGACAAGTGTCACATAAGCCAAGATTTTCAAAATTTAACTTGGGTAGTCCTTTGACATGTTTATTTTTGTAAATTTCTTTCAAATTTTGTATCCAACATGTCCAAGTCGCCTATGCCATAAGCTAGTTAAATCATTATTGGCAACAAGGCAAGAAACATTTTGACTAACCAAGTCACTTGTACAAATTTTGTAAAGATTGCCTTTTCTACTAGCTTCACAAATAATTTTATCATTTTTAAGAACAAGGCATTTTTCTTTAGTAAATGAAACAACATAATTTGAATCACAAAGTTGGCTAACACTTATCAAATTGAACTTAAGCCCTTCTACTAATAAAACATTACTAAGAGAGAAAGAAGAGTTACCAATGTCTCCATTGCCAATGATTTTCCTTTGCCATTGCCGAACATGACCATACCCTCTTCTTGGAGCTTGATGTTGGTAAAAAGTCCTCTCCTTCCGCTCATATGGCGTGAACATCCGCTGTCCACGAGCCATTTTGAATCTTCCATTGTTGTTATAGCCCCTATAACCTACAAAGGAATTATTTTTAGGTACTCTATAATATTGGGGTCCATGGGGTTAGCCTTGAGACCTTTAGGTCTCCAATAATAGCTAAAATTATTCTTCAATTTACAATTACTAGCATAGTGTCCATTTTTACCACAATAAAAACAAGTAATAATATGAGGACTACTAGCACGTACAAAAGTTGGACCTTGGTCTTTTTCTTAAAATCTTTTGAAAAGGTTTGTAACCAAGTCCTAATTTAGAATGCTCACCTCTTTGTGCATCTAAAATTTTTGTGACTTTACCCGTACTTAAATTGAATTGATGCACATCCTTTTTCAAATTTTCAATATTATTTGTGAGCGTTTGTTTTTCGGTTTCAAGTGTACGGACCATAGTAAGAGTAATAGCATGAGCTTTATCAAGAGAGTCATAAGAAGTAAATAATTTATCTTTTTCTAGTTTAAGCTCTTTATGCTCCTTTTTCAAATTCTTGTATTTAATAATCAAATTTTGAAACTCATTTTGCAATTCCTCAAAATCACATTGTAATTCATCAACTAGGGAAGAAAATGAAGCATTAGAGCGTACCTCGGTATTTTCATCGTCTATAGCCATAAGACCATGTTCGGATTCTCCTTCCTCGTCGGTTGTTTCAAGTAATTCATCCCAAGTTTTAACGTCCGCATTTAATGCCTTCTTTTTCGGAAAAGGCTTTTTCTTCTTTTGTTCCTCTTCCGCTAATTTTGGGCAATCGGCTATGTAGTGCCGGATTTTCCGCATTTGAAGCAAGAATTGTCTCTTGGCTTTCTTGCTTTATTTTTGTTTACAAATTTTGCTAATTTTCTAACAAGAGCCGCCGTTTCTTCATCATCCTCATCACTAGCATAATAAACATTATTAGAAGAAGATGCTAAGCCTTTAATAATATTTTGCGTGCCGGTTTAGAGGTGGATGGTTGAGAATTTTTCCTCTCCTTGAGATATACTTCATAGATGAGGAGATTCCCAATGAGCTCATCAAACTTGAGTGTCTCAATTTTGAGCTTCCGTGATTGCCGTCACCTTTTTCGGACCATGAGCGGGAAGGGCATTCAATACCTTGGTCACTTTGTCTTCTTCGGAGATGACCTTTCCAAGAGCCACAAGAGGATTGACAATGTTGTCAAGCCTTTCCACCATTTTTGATATGCTTTCACCATCATGCATATTGAAATTTTCAAAATCTTTCACAAGCATTGTTTTTCTTGCTTGCTTCACTTTCTTTGTGCCCTCATAGATGGTTTCTAATTTTTCCAAACTTTATGTGCCGACCGTATGCCTCTTATGCGATTATATTCGGTGGCGGTAAGAGAGCAATGTAAAATGTTTAAGGCCTTACGTTTAAAGAGAAAGCCTTCTTGTCATTTTCATCATATTCCTTGAACGGCTTTGGGAGTCGTGGTACCATCCTCCAATTTTGTTGTTGGTTGAGCAACTCCTTCAATGACCACATTCCAAATATCAAATCCTTGTAGAAAGCACTCCATGCGGTCTTTCCAAAATGCGTAGTTGTTGGCGTCGAATAGTGGTGGCTTGTTGGTGGAGGCGTCGGTGGTGAGATAAGCTTCATTCGTAGCCATGGATCTTTCCTCTTTACTCGGAATGAGCTAGCCAAAGAGTTTGGCTTTGATACCACTTGTTAGTCCAAGTGGCTACGATAATCTAGAGGGGGTGAATAGATTATGCCGATTTTTCGCAAATCACCCTTTTTTCGAATGAACAAGTAAATGACAAGAATGTAAATGCGGAAATTAAACAACACACGTTGATTTAAAGAGCTTCACCCCACCTAGGGACTACATGCTCTACCACCCCCGAGTATCTCAGGGATGGATTTGAAAAGAAAAAGATTTTATTAATTTCCAAAATTAATACAACACCACCTTGAGGATTACCACAATCCTCTTACAACACCTTCAAGGAGATTACCACAATCTTCCTTCACCACCTTTGAAGAGTACCACACTATTCAAACACCTATCACCTATATCACCCAAGTGTATTCTTACCACAAGAATACTCACAAGGATGTCTTGTGTTGAATGTTGACAAAAATCAAGATTACAACTCAATAATGAAATATACAAACTTTGAGTGCAAGTGTAATCAAGAATAAAAGCCTAGACCTCAAGATTGTGCAAGTACAAGAACTTAGGCTTATTACAACAAGAATATGAAATAAGAAAGCTTTGGAGAATTTGCAGATTTTTCTTGTTGTGTGATTGCTTGTTTTGTTGTGTTTTGTGTCTTCAATTTATCCTCTATTTATAGGGAAGTCTTCACCAACATAGGCTCCCAACATAGGCTCCTCTATCTTCACTTTTTTCTACAAAAGAAGATCACAATATGTAGAAATATTGTACAAAATTGAAAAGCAAATCTTCATGTCACAGTTAACGGTTGGAATTTTCTTTGTCACAAAAAATAGCATAGGCGACCGGTTGCCCTGTTGAAGATTTCGACCGTTTGAAAAAAATAGTGCGATCCAGGTAGGGGTTGCGGGGTGCGACTAGTCGAAGGGGGTCGGCCCGCCGGGTGCGACCGGTCGGCCCTCCCCTGGACCGTCCCCCTCCCTCTTTTTCAAGACTGTAAGTTCATTTCGTGTTTTCTTTCCTTCAGTAGTGGTCGACGCTTTGGGCGGTCGACCTCCAATTTGAAATGTTGTCCGATTTTTATCAAAAATAAACTTCAAGAAATACTCCAAAAAATTAGTAAAAACATTTTAAATCATTTGGGAGTATTTGGACAACATTTATAAACATAGTTTTGGTATAAAAACCAATTTAAACAAAACCATCAAAAGTGATGTCCATTTTTATCGAATAATAAATACTAAGAAATACTCCAAAAATTAGTAAAAACATTTTAAATTATTTAGGAGTATTTGGACAACATATAAAAAACATTGTTTTGGTATAAAAACTCATTTAAACAAAATCATCAAAATCTTGATAAAAACATTTATCTAACAAAAACAACATACAATTTCATCAAAGTGCGCCAAAGAGCGGTTTATCAACCATTGAGCAATTTTAAAAACCAAGGAAAATGGGAGAAATGTATCATGAAGAGTTCATACGCTTGTTTTATTTGCGAAAACATGATCTCAATAAGTATTGAAGATTTTTGGAAGTGAGAGAATCATGTAGAAGTTGAAATTTTCATTGTGACATTTCATCGAACACTTTGTGGGCGTGAAAATTAAAAGAAGTTGTATATATCCTTTGTAAATGATTCAAGCCAAAAATTTCATCACCAATTCACATCAAACCTCATACAATACAACGTAATAACTAAGCTCATCAAGATCATATGCAAAATATATCAAGAAATATACAAGAAAGTCATAAACTCAAGTGGTTCAACCCAATTGAGCAAAGGAAGAAAAATTCTTACCATTTGATCGGAAAAGATGAGCCATGATGATGATAAACATGCTATATAAGGTCCAAGTTGTGAATTGAATGCATGAAAATAAATTTTGAGTGAAATTTGTGTGGATTTGGCAAAGGGACGAAAAATGGCAAAAAGAAGTGAAAATAATGAATCTTTGAAGACATAACGATTTTAATCCAAATTAAGGCTTAGGGCGACCGGTCGTGGTTGAGGGCGACGGTCGGCGTTGAGGGCGACCGGTTGCCCTCAACCTCTTGACAAATTTTGTTTTGTAAAATTTTTCAAAATCCGAGTTTTCAACCAAAAATCCGATTTTTCACCCCTAAGTTTTAAAAACATGCAAGATGCAAACGTGGCCATCATTCAATATGCATTATGTCTAACCGAGCTTGTATGGACGCAAAAGTCTCGGAAGATAGCGGTTTTGTAAAAATGTCCGCTAATTGATCTTGAGATGGTACAAAAGATATCTCAATTTTTTTGTTTTGAAACACAATCCTTTAGAAAATGATGTCGAATCTCAATATGTTTAGTACGATTATGATGAACCGGGTTTTGAGCAATATTTATAGCGGATATATTATCACAAAAGATAGATACGTTTACAAAAAGAGCATTTGTAATCCGCTAAGGTTTGTTTCATCCAAAGAAGTTGAATACAACAAAAAGGCGGTGGAAATATATTCGGCCGGCCGTTGAAAGAAGAAACACGATTTTGCTTCTTTGAAAACCAAGAAACTAGGCAATAGCCAAAAATTGACATGATCCAGGAAGTACTTTTCCGATCACCAATATTTCGCATAATCCGAATCACTATAACCTTTAAGAGAAAAATTTTCATTCTTTGGATAAAATAGACCATATTGAATAGTGCCTTTCAAATATCGAAAAATCCTTTTAATGGCACTCATATGAGATTCTTTGGGATTGCTTTGAAAACGAGCACATAGGCATAAGGCATGAAGAATGTCCGGTCTACTAGCGGTTAAATAAAGTAAACTACCAATCATACCTCGATACTTTGATTCATCCACGGACTTGCCCTTTTCATCGTTGTCAATTTTGACATTTGTTGCCATGGGAGTAGAAACGGTTCTTCCTTCTTCAATGCCGAACTTTTTCAAGAGTTCTTTTGTATATTTTGATTGCGAAATGTATATGCCTTCTTGACATTGTTTAATTTGGAGTCAAGAAAGAAGTTGAGCTCCCCCATCATACTCATCTCAAATTCACCTTGCATTAATTTAGAGAATTTCTTGCACAAAGAATCATTAGTAGCACCAAAGATAATATCATCAACATAAATTTGCACAAGTAAGCAATCTTGCCCTTTTTCAAAAACAAAGAGAGTTGTATCAACTTTACCCCTTATAAAACAATTTTGCAAAAGAAAAGAGCTAAGTCTATCATACCATGCACGGGTGCTTGCTTTAAACCATACAAGGCCTTTTTAAGTTTATAAACGTCATTAGGCCTAGAATAATTTTCAAACCGGAGGTTGTTTTACATAGACTTCTTCTTGAATAATACCATTTAAGAAAGCGGATTTAACATCCATTTGGTAAAGTTTGAAATTTTTAAAACAAGAATAGGCAAGTAAAATACGAATAGCTTCTAAACGTCTACGGTGCAAAAGTTTCATCATAGTCAATACCTTCTTCTTGACAATACCCTTGAGCTACTAACCTTACCTTATTTCGAACAATGTTGCCTTGATCATCAAGTTTGTTCCGGAATACCCATTTTGTACCAATAATAGTTTGAGATGGAGGACAAGGTACCCATTCCCATACATAATTTCTTTTAAATTGATTTAACTCCTCTTTCATCTCTAAGAACCAATCCTCATCCTCAATGGCCTCCTTAGCATTTTTGGCTCTTTTTGAGAAATAAGAGCTTTCTCGGCAAATTTTCTCCGGGTCATCACTTTGTCAAGGGGATCACCAATAATAAGATCTTTTGGGTGACTCCATTAAATTTCAATGCAACGAGAAGATCCGAGGTATCACCTCTATCTTCTTGAGGACCATTTGAAGTGGACGGTTGATCATTTGATGTAGACGGTTGATCATCAACTTGAACAATTGGTTCAATAATATCCTCTTCATCACTTTCATCATTGGGTATTCTTTCAACACCCGAAGCTTCATTAAATTTGACATGAATGGATTCTTCAACAACTCCACTAGTCTTATTGTAAACCCGATATGCTTTGCTTTTTGTTGAATATCCCATAAATATCCCTTCATCGGCCTTAGGATCAAGTTTGTCCAATTGATCCTTGGTATTCAAAATAAAGCATTTACAACCAAATATCTTGAAATAACTAATATTTGGAGTTCTACCTTTCCAAAGCTCATATGGAGTTTTATTCATTTTAGGACGAATATAAACTCGATTAATGACATAGCAAGTGGTACTTACGGCCGGCCCAAAAATATTTTGGAAGTGAAAATTCATTGAGCATGGACCACTCATCCTTGTAGTGTCCGATTTTTCCTTCGGCTACTCCATTTTGTTGAGGTGTCCTTGGAGTAGAAAAATTATGAGCATATCCTTTGGTTTCACAAAAGACTCTAAATTCACCATCAAATTCTCCACCTCGATCGCTTCGAATAGACTTAATAGTGTCTTCCTTTTCATTCTCAATAAGTCTACACAACTTAACAAACTCATTAACGGCATCGCTTTTATTGGTAAGAAAAAGAGCCCAAGTATATCTAGAAAAATCATCGAAAATAACGAAAGTGAAATGTTTTCCACTAAGACTGCCGTACCAATATCCCCATACAAATCAAGGTGAAGCAATTGTAGGGGTTTGGTTGTGGAAATTTCATTTTTGGGCTTAAAACTACTTTTAACTAATTTGTTCTTTTGACAAGTGTCACATAAGCCAAGATTTTCAAAATTCAATTTGGGTAGTCCTTTCACATGTTGGTTTTTGTAAATATTTTTCAAATTCTTGTATCCAACATGTCCAAGTCGCCTATGCCATAAACTAGTTAAATCATTATTGGCGACTAAACAAGAAACATTTTGACTAACCAAATCACTTGTTCAAATTTTGTAAAGATTGCCTTTTCTATTTGCTTCACAAATAATTTCACCATTTTTAAGTAAAAGGCACTTTTCTTTATTGAAGGAAACATCATAATTTGAATCACAAAGTTGGCTAACACTTATCAAATTAAACTTAAGCCCTTCTACTAAAAGAACATTACTAAGAGAAAGAAGAGTTACCAATTTCTCCATTTCCAAGAATTCTTCCTTTGCCATTCGAACATGACCATACCCTCTTCTTTGAGCTTGATGTTGGTAAAAGTTCTCTCCTCCCGGTCATATGGCGTGAACATCTGCTGTCCACGAGCCATTTTGAATCTTCCATTGTTGTTATAGCCCCTATTACCTACAAAAGAATTTCTTTTAGGTACCCTATAATTTTGGGGTCCATGGGGTTAGTCTTGAGACCTTTGGGTCTCCAAACATGTCTAGAGCTATTTCTCAATTTGCAATTATTATCATAATGTCCAACTTTGCCACAATAAAAACAAGTAGGAGTATTAGAACTATTAGCACGTACAAAAGTCGGACCTTGGTTATTTTTCTTAAAAACACTTTGAAATGGCTTATAACCAAGTCCCAATTTGGAATGCTCACCTCTTTGTGCATCTAAAAGTTTTGTCACTTTATCCGTGCTTATGTTGAAACGATGCACATCATTTTTCAAACATTCAATATCTTTTGTGAGCAATTCCTTTTTCGGTTTCAAGAGAGTGAACTCTAGTAAGAGTAAGAGTATGAGTTTCGTCTAGAGATTCATAAGAGGTAAATAATTTTTCTTTTTCAACCTTAAGCTCCTTATGCTCATTTTTAAATTTTTGTATTTAACAATTAAATTTTGAAACTCAATTTGCAATTCATCAAAATCACATTGCAAGTCATCAACTATGGAGGAAGTAGCGAATTAGGCGTACCTCATTATTCTCATCGTCTATGGTCATGAGACCATGTTCGGTTTCTCCTTCCTCGTCGGTTGTTTCGAGTAGTTCATCCCACGCGTTTTGACCTCCGCATTTAGAGCCTTCTTTTTCGTGAAAGGTTTTCTTTTCTTTTGCTCCTCTTCATCGAGCTTTGGGCAATCGGCAATGAAGTGCCGGGTTTTCGCATTTAAAGCAAGCATTATCTTTTGGTTTTCTTGCTTTATTTTTATTCACAAATTTTGCAAATTTTCTAACAAGTGCGGCCGTCTCCTCCTCATCATCATCATTATCATAGTATGCATTATTAGAAGAAGAAGCAAGACCTTTAGGAATAATTTGCATACCCGATTGATTCATGGATGGTTTGGAATTTTTCCTCTCCTTGAGATAGACTTCATAGATGAGGAGATTTCCAATAAGCTCGTCAAACTTGAGTGTCTCAAGGTTTTGTGCCTCCGTGATTGCCGTTACTTTTTCGGACCATGAGCCGGGAAGAGCATTCAATACCTTAGTCACCTTATCTTCTTCGGAGATGATTTTACCGAGGGCCACAAGAGGATTGACAATATTGTCAAGCCTTTCCAACATCTTGGAGATGCTTTCACCATCATGCATGTTAATGTTTTCAAAGTCTTTAACAAGCATGGTCTTTCTTGCTTGCTTGACCATCTTGGTCCCTTCATAGATTGTCTCCAATTTTTCCCAAACCTCATGCCGACCTTATGCCTCTTATGTGATTGTACTCGGTGGCGGTAAGAGAGCAATGCAAAATATTTAATACCTTACCGTTTAGAGAAAAAGCCTTTTTGTCGTTTTTGTCGAACTCCTTGAAAGGTTTAGGAGCCGAGGTGCCATCCTCCGATTTCTTGGTTTGTTGATCAACTCCTTTAATGACCACATTCCAAATGTCGGACCCACACCCTTGTAGGAAGCACTCCATACGGTCTTTCTAAAATGCGTAGTTGTTGGCGTCGAATAGTGGTGGCTTGTTGGTGGATGCGCCGGTGGTGAGATGAGCATCATTTGTAGCCATGGATCTTTCCTCTTTACTCGAACGAGCTAGCCAAAGAGTTTGGCTCGATACCACTTTTTAGTCCAAGTGGCTACGATAATCTAGAGGGTGGGTGAATAGATTATCTCGAGTTTTTCAGATTTTGCCCTCTTTTTCTAAAAACTCAAGCAAAGATGAAATGCTAAGTGCAGAAATTAAACAAAGACACTTCGATTTATAGAGGTTCAACCCACCTAGGGCCTAATCCTCTACCACCCCAAGTATATCCGAGATGGATTTCAAAAAAAAAAAAGATTTTATTAATTTACAAAAAATTAATACAACACCTTGAGGATTACCACAACCCTCTTACACCACTTTGAGGATTACCACAACCCTCTTACAACACCTTTGAAGATTACCTCAACCTTCAAACACCTATCCCCTAGATCACCCAAGTGTATTCTTACCACAAGAATACTCACAAGGATGTCTTGTGTTGAATGATGACCAAAATCAAGATTACAACTCAATAATGATTGATACAATATGAGTACAAGTGTAATCAAGAATTGAAAGCCTAGACCTCAAATTTGTGCAAGTGAAAGTGCTAAGGCTAATACAACAAGATATATGAAAGTGTTTGCTTGATTGCTCTTTGCTTGTGTAGAGTGTTGTATCTTGTTGCTTGAATGAAACCTCTATTTATAGGAGAGGACTTGGCTTTCATTTCTAGACATAGGCTCCTCCTTGGGGAGTGATTTGCTGCAAAAGAAACCATTTAAAATCATCAATATAGCTGTTAGAAATCAATCCCACAAAATAGGGAAAAACTGTCTGAAAATGCAACGGATAGTTTGTTGATAAACAAGGGGTGCGACCGGTCGCGCAGAGATAAGATTGAAATTGAATTCCTGCTATTTTTACACAGGGGGACCGGTCGGAGGGGGTGCGACGGTCGCCTTGGTCTTAACCGGTTGGGGTTGATAAAAAATCGAAACAGAGAAGATCGAACCAAAGGAGGTGCTCCCAGTGCAGTGGCCGCCAGGGGTCGGCCAGTCGCCCCTCATCGGTCGACCACCTGGTCGACCGATCGCCGTCCCTCTTTTTTCTACGTCCCATTTTCTGTTTCAAAACTCAACTCAGTACGGGTTGCCTATATAGGGCGATCGGTCGAGCCGAAACAAATGTGTTGTCCAATTTTTATCGAAAATAAACTCCAAAAAATACTCCAGAAAAATAGTAAAAATATTTTAAGTCGATCGGAAGTATTTAGACAACATTTAGGGACATTGTTTTGGTTTAAAAACTCATTTGAACAAAATCGAACAAAATCATCAAAATCATGATAAAAACATTTATCTAACAATAATGTGAATGGAGAAGACATTGAAGAGTTAGGCGATAAGTGAATCAACCAACTATCTGAGAAAGAGTTCTTATGTTGAAGTCAAGTAAGAGTAATCAACCAAGATGAAGATGAGATAGCTGAATCTCTAAGACAAGCCGGAAAGTCTCAAATTTGAATGACGATGAAAGAAGCTGCTCAAGATAACGCGTGTTGCAAGACAACCGAACCCAGTGATTTGCTTCAACCTCGATGTGAGATGGCCGAGAGACCATCCACGAGCTAGTCATTGGAGATGTTAGAGATGGTGTAAGAACCAGATCGAGCTCGGCAAAAAGCAATGTTCACTTGTTTTATTTCCCAAATAGAACCAAAAGATCTGTCTCAAGCATTGGATGACACACATTGGATTCAAGCCATGCAAGAAAGAGTCAATCGGGTTTGAAAGAAACAAAGTATGGGAATTGGTGCGAGAGACCAACCCATCATAATGTTATTGGCACAAAATGGGTTTTAAACAAGATGAATGAGGAAGGATTTGTGGTAAGAAACAAAGCAAGGTTCGTAGCCAAAGGGTATTGTCAAGAAAGGGAATAAGATTTTTATGAAACCTTTGCTCTGTTGCAAGATTAGAAGCAATAAGGATGTTTTTTGCCTATCTTGCTCACAAGAACTTCACTTTGCATATCAAATGGATGTGAAAAGTGCAATCTAAATGGTGTTAGAGGAAGAAGTCTATGTTGAACAACCTCCAGGTTTTGAGCGGAAGACTATTGGAGATAAGGTGTACAAGCTCAAGAAAGCATTATATGGATTGAAACAGGCACCAAGAGCATGGTATGATACATTATCTCAATTTCTAGATCGATAATGGATTTACCAAAGGCAAAGTGATGAGAACACTATGGAATTCAAGATGGAGAGAGTATATTGCTTGTTCAAATATATGTGGATGATATCACTTTTGGATCCACAAATAAAGAGTGTGTGATAAGTTCTCAAACCTCATGCAAGGAAAATTTGAAATGAGCATGATGGGAGAGCCGTTTGTCTTCCTAGGACTTCAAGTTAAGCAATTGAAGGATGGAACCTTCATAAGTCAAACAAAGTACACCCGAGATTTAATGAAGAAATTTGGTATGTAAGAGAAGTCTTACGTGAAAGTACCAATGAACACATCGACAAGATGGACATTGATGTAGATGGTAAGGTTGTAGATCAAACAAGATCTGAGCACTTATTGATCATCGCTGCTCTATTTAATGACCCAACACGGGCCGGACATGACCTTTGCAAGAGGTGTATCGCAAGATTTCAATCGCACCAAAGGATAGTCACATGACTGACTAAGAGAATCCTAAGATATTTGAAGGGATGCCAGGAAGTTGGCTTATGGTATCCAAAGGAAGGTGGATTCAAGCTTATTGGTTACTCGGACGACTATCTTTGGATGTAAAGTTGACAGGAAGAGTACTTGGTACATGTCAAATGCTTGGAAACAGATTGGTTTCTGGTTTAGCAACAAGCAAAACTCAATAGCCACATCCACGGTGAGCAGTACGGCTACGGGCATTTGTTGTGCCCAAGTCTTATGGATGAGAAAACAGTGAGAGATTATGAAATTGAAGAAAAAGAGATTCCAATTATGTGTGATAACACAAGTGCTATTGCAATCACTCAGAATCCTGTGTTGCATTCAAGAACAAAGCAGATTGATGTCAGATATCATTTTATAAAAGATCATGTTGAAAAAAAAAGACATCACTTTGGAATATATCTCAACTGATAAGCAATTAGCTGACATATTCACCAAACCCTTATGTGAATCAAGATTTGAAGAGCTTAAGCATGAGCTAGGGTTAATTGAGCTGAGTTAACACTCAAAAGACTCAATCAGAAGAGATGGAAGATAGAAAGTCAGAAACAAACAAGTTTTTCACATCAGCCAAGTGAAACAGCCATATCGGAAAGTCGGTTGTATCGAGTTAGGCATGACAAATTTGAGTCGCTTTATGAACATAGAGAAGAAGAGTTAAGTCACTTTTGAGATAAGTGAGTTATTTTTGAGCGAAGTGACAAAAACGATCGTTTTAAATGAGTGGGAATATTTTTAAGGATGATGTCAGGCGTAATAATGGCGGGTGCTGATCAAAAGTCGCACAATAAGCATATGATTAGATATAAATCTTTTGCCGCATAAAATGCGGTTTGACGTCTTAAATCTTAGCCGTTGATCTTGATCAAATTTCAAAATCAAAAACCCGTCCTTTCATAACCCTTAAATACGGTTTTGAGTCTTCTCTCTCACACTTTATCAAACTGTTCATCTCTCAAGCAAAAGAAAGCAAGTTCTTTTCTCTCTCGCAAACCCTACGTGTTCTCAAGCCGATTTACCAAGTTTTAATCGGTAAAATTATCTACAAATGGCACCAAGTTCAATTTCGTCAAGTTATCGAAGCAAATCCACTCGGGATCGTCCATAGATTTTGAAGGCATGATAAAGCGGGGTTACTTAAAATCAGTAAATATCAAGTTATTTGCACTTTTAATTAGCTCACTTCATCCAGTGAGATAACTCAATCAACGACTCTCTCAAGACATTGAGTGCTTAATCAACTTGATTGAAATTGTACCCAACTATCTTCCAAAAGACTTAGCCGCTCACTTAATAAAAACTCATTTAAAGTTTAAAAATAAAAAAATTGGTTAAGTCTATTCAACCCCTTCTAGACTTAACACTCACACCCTTTGGGATCTACAAGTGGTATCGGGCGGTTGGTTCAAAGAACCTTCCGCACTAGGCCATCTTGAACTAGATCTCAATCCTTCAAAGATCAATCAACACTTGACTATTTTTTTTAAAACCTTCTTTCAAAAAGTTATTATCATGGAAGCAAATCTATCTCGCATTCTTATGTTCCTTTGGAGAAGAATCGATAATTGGAAAATTCGTATGCGGGCACATCTTTCAAAGACTACATGATGAAATGTGGTTTGTCATAGAAGATGGGCCCATAATGATCACCAAAGTAAACACGAGTTGTTAGAGTTCCGGAGATGATTTCGAGAGAGACTCTTTGTGGTTGAAAAACCAAGAGGTGAATGGACAAATGAAGATCAAAAAGATATAACTTGGACAATGTGGCCAAGGACATCTTATATAAAACTCTTAACAAAGAAATGTTCAACAAAGTCAAATCTTGCAAAGATGACAAAGAAATATGGGAAAAGTCGACTCTCATATATGAAGGTTCAGAACTAATCAAAGAAAATAAGTATTTGTTCTTTGTACAAAAATTTGAAAATTTCAAGATGTTAGTTGGAGAAACATTTGATCAGTTGGATGCCAGGTTCACTGAGATTACAAATGAGCTTTCAGCTTTGGCAAAATAATATACACAAAAAGAAATGTGTATGGAACTCTTAAGGTCACCCGGTGAGTGGGAAATGAAGGTGATGGCCCTTAGGCACTCTATGGACTTAACAGAAACATCCAACCATGAGCTATTCTCAGATTTAAAAGCCTATGAATTTGAGCTCAAAAGAAAGGAGCAAGAAAAGATAGTTGTACCCAAGACAACTGCTCTAATGGTTTGGAGAATCAAAAAACACGAGTCCAAAGATATTATAGACAAAGAGGAACTAGCATTGATGGTAAAAAGATTCAACAAGTTCTTCAATAAGAACTACAAAAGAAATAAGGGTGAATCCTCCAGAAGATACTCAACACCTTCCAAGAGCAAGGAAGAAAGAACCCCAAAGAGAGTTGAACCCATAAAAGTTGAGAACCTATGTTGGAACTATAGACAACCAGGACATTTTGCAGTTGACTGCCCTTATCCACCAGTCAACAAATACAGAAATGAAGAGGAGAGAAGAGTCTTCAGGGAAAGAAGACAAGAAAGAAATAAAGCCATGATGGCTACTCAAACTGACACAACTAATTGCAAGGAGACAGCTGAGTCAAATAACAGTGAAGCGGACTACTCCTCTGACACATAATGAAAAGGCATTGATATGTCTCATGGCTAAGGAATAAGAAGATGAGGTAAATTCTAACTCATCTAGCTCACAGTCTGATGATAGTGATAATGACACACACACACGCACACTTCATCACCCACGAATCTTCATGATTTATTAGGCAAAATGATGAAAGACCTTGAGCATATGAAATCGTCCCACACACTTCTATATGAGGAAAACAACAACTCAAAAGCCAACACTCACTCGATCAAGAGATGATTACTCTTAGTCACATATCTCATTGAGAATAAAAAGTTGAAGGCTCGGATAGCTAAGATCAAAAAGACTTTGAAAAATAAAAGGGGAAAAAGAATTGGAGAATGTGATTGCATCACTCAGCAAGTCATCCAAAATATTGGATGAATTGATGATGATACAAAAAGAAATTGGAGATAAAGCAGGCTTAAGATTAATTCCTTTGTCAATGCTCAAACTCCCAGAGTAGTAATGGAAAAAGGATCCTTAAGCAATGAGGGAATCCAAAAGCCAAAAGCAGTATATGTTGCACCTATACACAAGCACACACATGCTAGCTTAGGTTACAAAGGCAAGGGCAAAAAGCCACATGAGTTTGCTGAAAGGGTAGCTGAAACTAAATTTAGAAAAGCCCGTCAGTAGACTCCAAACAAAAAATATTATGTGAAGTCAAAGCAGAACTACCAAAGGCCCCAAATGTTTTATCAAAAGAAACAATATGAAGGAAATGGTAGAAATTACCCTACACAAGCTGACTGGAATCAACAAATGAAATATCAGCCAAGTCCTATAGGATAGAAGCCCAAGTGGCAAAGACCTCAGGCTCAATATAGGTCATTCCAGAGGGAAAGAAATCAATATCAGCACACTTATGCACACAAGCACAATGCCTATAATCACCAAAGACACTCACAGCATACAGACAAAAGAGACGACTTTATGTTCCTAAAGCTCCTAAGCAGTTTGCTAAAACTTATTATGATTATTAAACCGATAGGTGGCAATCTCTTAGAACCAGATCATTTGACTATAGGTTGGTTGGAACACCGATAATGCTAACCCCTCAGACCGGACATATTTGGGTAACTAAAATTTGATTTCCTTGATTGCATGTTCAAGAAGCGGTGAGTGCCAAGGAATGTGGTACATGGATAGTGGTAGTTCCGGACATATAACTAGAAATAAGAAGAATTTATCAAATTTCAAGGAGTCAAATGAGCAAAAGTCATATTTGGAGGAAATGAATCTTCAGGAGAAATAAGAGGCGTTGGATCCATAAAGAAAATGGATTAGAAATCATAGATATAACCTATGGTGAGGGTGAATTTCAACTGTTGAGTGTCGCCCAACATCGTGAAAGACTACAATGTAGGATTCATCATGGGTGTGTGCCAAATTAAAGATGTGGAATCAAATGAAGTTGTGCTATCCGGAACAAGAAAGAAAAATATGTATGTAGTGGATTGGTCTCATGCTACACCAAGTACATGCCTATTAGCAAAAACACATCCGAGTCAAGTTGATTTCGTGAAATAAAAAGTCGAGTCACCCGAATTTCAAGACAATCAACAAGCTTGCAAGGAGCCATCTAGTGGAAGGATTGCGGACTCGATTGTACAAGAAAAAGAGCATTTGTGATTCATGCTAGAAGGGAAAACAAATCAAGTCTTCATTCAAAGAAAAGTCAAGTCCTTCTTCAACAAGGTCCTGTATTTATGCATATGAATTTGTTTAGTCTTGTTGAACAATCAAGTATAAGTGGAAAGAAATACACCTTAGTGGTGGTGGATGATTATTCACGATACAAATGGACAATCTTTATGTATAAAAGAAGGAAACTTTCTGAAGCTTCCACAACTTATGAAGAGAGTTCAAAATGAGAAGAACCAAACCATTATCAAAATAAGGTCCGACAGAGCAAATGAGTTTGTCAATGGAATTATAACTTAATATTGCCTGAGAAAATGGTATTGCTCATGATTTATCACCGCAAGAACTCCACAAATGAGAATGGAGTAGTTGAAAGAAGAAAAGAACCCTCAAGGAAGCCGCGAGGACCATGTTAGTGAAGTTGGATTGCCTGAGGGCCCATTTGGATTGAGGATTTGAAATTCAAGGGATTTCGAATGAATGGATTTGAAGTCATTGGATTTGAAATTCACCTCTTGTTTGGATGATATGAATTTGTGTATGGATTTCAAATCCATCATAAATTTTGATTAAAAAAATTAGAAGCTCTATTTATTTTCTTAATTGATATTTATTAAATATAAATAAAATATATAGTCTTATTATTTTTAAAAAATTATAATTTCATACACTAATAAAAAAATGAAATATATAACTTTTATTATGTCCGAATATGTGTGTCAAGTGTGTGATGATAATGTGTGTGCATATGTGAGGAGAGTATGTGTGAGTGTGAGTGTGTGTGTGTAAATATGTGTAGTGTGTTTAAATGTGTGTGCGGTGTGTGTAAGTGCGTGTAGTGTGTGCGGTGTGTGTAAATGTGTGCATGTGCGTAAGTAAGTGTGTGTGAATATGCAAATGAGCATAAAGAAAAAAAAAGAATGGATTTCAAATGACTAGGTTTTGAGAGGGATTTCAAATCCTTTGAAAATAAACTTAAACTTAAAGAGGATTTGAAATCCATTGATTTGATTTATATGCCAAACAAGGGTGTGGATTTAGCTAAAGATTTCAAATCCTCCTCCCAAATCCCCCATCCAAATGCACCCTAAGGTTGCATTTGGATGAAAGGATTTGGATTTGGAGAGAGGATTTGGGGAATGATTTCAAATGACTCCAAATAGAAAGGATTTGAAATCCTTCAAAATGACTCCAAAAATAACTTCCATGGATTTGAAATCCATTATAGAATGACTCCATCCAAACAACCTCAATGGATTTGTTATTATGGATTTGAAATCCATAGTTCAAATCCTTCCATCCAAATGGAGCCTAAGAGATTTTGGGTCAAGCCATTAACACTGCTTGTTACACTCAAAATAGATGTCCAAAAACCCTATGAAATTTGGACAGGAAGAAAGCCTAATGTGGGATATTTTCATATCTTTGGAAGCAAGTGTTTTATTCATAATAATGGCAAGGACAACTTGAAAGCTTTTGATACTAAAGGCGATGAAGGTATCTTGTTAGGATACTCACTAAGAGCAAAGCTTTGAGTGTTGAATAAGAGGACTATGGTCACAGAAGAGTTTGTCCATGTGGTTTTTGATGAACCTAATATAAATGGAGAAGACATTGATGAGTTAGCTGAAAAGATGAATCAACCGACTATTCAGAAGAGTCTCTATGCTAAAGCAAGTATCAGAAGACTCGATCCTGATGAGGATGAGTTAGCTGAATCTCAAAGACAGCTGGAAGGCTTGCAGCTAAATAATGAATACTAAGAAGAATTTATTCAAAACAACTTAGCTGCAAGAAGACTCCATCCATCAAACTTACTCCAACCAGATATGAGATGGCTCTGAGAGACCATCCACCTGAGTTAGTCATTGGAGATGTAAGAGAAGGGGTTAGAACCAGATCCAGGACTCAACATGAAGCTATGTTTACTTATTTCATTTCACAAATTGCGCCAAAGGATGTGTCACAAGCATTGGATGACACTCATTGGATTCCATGCAGGAAGAGCTGGATCAGTTTGAAAGGAATAATATTTGGGAATTGGTTCAAATGCCTACCTACCAAAATGTTATTGGAACTAAGTGGGTATTCATAAACAAGACAAATGAGGAAGGATGCATTTGTGAGAAACAAAGCAAGATTGGTTGCCAAAGGATATTGTCAAGAAAAAGGAATAGATTTTGATGAAACATTTGCACTGTTACAAGATTAGAAGCAATAAGGATGTTACTTGCTTCTCAAAGCATACAAGAACTTCACGAGTCTATCAAATGGATGTGAAGAATGCATTTTTGAATGGACTTTTAGAAGAAGAAGTCTATGTGGAACAACCTCGATTTTGAGAAGAAAACTATTGGAGACAAAGTCTACATGCTCAAGAAAGCATTATATGGTTTGAAGCAAACACCAAGAGCATGGTATGATACATTGTCTCGAGTTTCTTATAGACAATGGATTCACAAAACGCAAAGTCGATGTAACACTCTTCTTAATTCAAGATGGAGAGAGTATATCGCTTGTTCAAATTTATATGGATGATATCATTTTTGGATCCACAAACCAAGAGCTATGTGACAAATTCTCAAAACTTATGCAAGGAAGTTTAATATGAGTTTGATGGGACAACCGACTTTCTTCCGGGTCTTCAAGTCAAGCAAATGACGGATGTAACCTTCATAAGTCAAACCACATATACCGAGAGATTTAATGAAGAAATTTGGTTTGGAAGAGAAGTCATCAGTGAAGATTCCCATGAATATACGTGAAGATGGATATGGATTTGAAGAAAAATCGAGTTGATCAAACAAGATATAGATCACTTATTGGATCATCGCTTCTACTTGATCGTAAAACGGACCGGATATCACATTTGTTGTAGGTGTATGTGCGATTTGACCGCACTCCCAAAGAAATTGAGATGACTCGCATTTAAGAGAATCATGAGATATTTGAAAAAGAAGCCAAAGTTGGCTTATGGTATCCAAAAGAAGGTGAATTTAAGTTGATTGTATATTTAGACTCGGACTATGTTGGATGTAGAGTTGTGAGAAAAAAGTATATCCGGTACTTGTCAAATGCTTGAAACAGATTGGTTTCTTGGTTTAGAAATAAACAAAACTCAATAGCTACATACACTTCTTTGAAGGAGAGTACATTCTTTGCGCAAAATTGTTGCGCATAAGTTTTATGGATGAGGCAACAACTGATGGATTATGACATAGAAGAGAAAGTGATTCCAATTATGTGTGATAACACAAATGCCATTGCAATTACTTAGAATCCAGTATTGCACTCAAGAACAAAGCATATTGATGTCAGATGTCATTTTATAAGAGATCATGTTGAAAAGAGATATCACATTGGAATACATATCAAATGAGAAGCAGTTAGCTAATATATTCACAAAGTCCTTATGTGAATCAAGATTTGAAGAATTTAAGAATGAACTTAGATTGATTGAGCTAAGTCAAAATGCTCAAAAAGTCTCATGCAGTAGTGTACAAGATGGGAGAAATACATATGAGAAGAGTTTCTCTCATTCAGCCAAGTGAAACAACATTACAGTTGCTCAGCAAATTCGAGTTAGCTGGACAGCTAAGTATCATTCAGTCGAATTGAAAGAAGAGAGAAGCTGAGTCAAGTCATAAATGAAGAAAAGTCGACTCCACTACAAGAAAAACGGTCATAGACATTGGTTTTTAGCCGATGTCTAGCTAAGTATCATTCATCGAATTGAAAGAAGAGAGAAGGCGAGTCAAGTCACAAATGAAGAAAAGTGACTCCACTACAAGAAAAAACTGTCATAGACATCGGTTTTAGCCAATGTCTATATAAAAATCGATCGATGTTGTAATCGGTGATGTTAAAAGTATGCTTATTCAACATCGGCTTTAAGCATACAAAAAACGATGTTGTGATAACCCAAAGATATCGTTTTAAACCAAGGTTGTTAACTTGCGATTTGCTAGCTTTTTTGAAGCGTCATCGATTTTGACCAATGTTGTTGACTATCTTTTAGATCGGTTGAGCACTGATGTTATAAGGTCTTAACACATCGGTTTGTAATTGATTTTGTTTCTAACAAAAATGATGTTATAGTTTTGGGTTGAACATCGATTTTGGTAGGAACAAAATTGGTTTGAACCGATGTGTTAAACCCTTAGAAATCGGCCATAAACCGATGTCATTCACATTTAAAAATGCATGTTTGTATGTTTTAATGTCAGTTTAAAACCGATGTTGAATATTCTAAACAAAATCATTTTTTAATTTAAAATCAATTGCCCACCATTTTATTAAAATAGTTTTGCATCAACAATCATCTCCTCACAAAGGAGAAACAACCATCAAACCATCAAAGCAAGTAACAACCATCCGCCATCAAACATCAAAGCGAGAAACAACATGTCATTAATGTTAATTCATCCAATCACATCAAAATAATTTCCAAAAGGATAACACTAGTATCAACAAGTCCAAACAACAAGATACTAAACTACACAACTTCAAAAGGGTCAATATACCAACATCAAGTCCGAATAAGCACATGATAAATACATACACTACGCACATAAATATAACAATTTCAAAAGGGTCTAATAATATCCAGTTTCCCAATATTTTAAAGAAGGCATCAAAAGACTCCAAATTTGCTAACTTCTCCATCTTCATGCAAAAACTAAATGAGTGAATCATCCAGGAGTACAAAACGTATAACTAACTAACAACTATAACTAACAACTATTTGAAACATGCAATACGAAAGTGAAGTTTTTATTACCAATGATCGTGAGCTTAAGACTTGTCAATGGTTGCAATTTTTCAAATATTATGTCTCTCATGAACCGCATGACATAAAAGCCACATTGCTTCTCATCCAGGTTGTCGAGGTGCTTATGTTAAAAAACATTTGATAATTACTAATCCAAATGCAAGCAATACAGATGCTAATTAATGTCTATGACATACCTTGACAATTTCCCATAGAGGAAGTTTCTTTCCTCTCCGTCCCTTCTCCGAATTAAACAACGCGAAGGCTCGTGATACAAACTATATATGATAGCGAGAAAAGAAATATTATTCGCTTTGGAAATTCTGAAATACTATAAAGAACTTACGTATTGACAACATATTTCCACTCGAGAATCACGATCCGACGACAAAGAGGATCCATGTAAGCAACAACATCATTGTAAGGGTCTATCAACGTCGAATCCAATGTTAAATTATGAACAACACATATATTACTCCGTCTGCTACCTTCTTCATTTGTGAACAACACATAATTATTAAAAGCATTGTGAAAAAGTACTAACTTATCGTATGGAAAGTTGAAGATTTGAATACATAGAGGAAATGCAATTCGGTATGTTTAACTCTGGCCCGCAACACCTCTTCGACGATTTACCTACTGACGGTATGTTTCACTCAATTAAAATCTCCAACGGCAAAGCCACTTTCTACGTAAAAACCAACTTCATAAATACATAGAGATACAGTTCAAATACATAGTTCTGAATATGCAATCAAATATAAGACAAATCATAATGCTTGATACATAAAGCCAAGTTAGAAACCTAAAGGCAACATGAGCATATGGGAAAAACCAAGAAAAAGATAACCTAAGTACCCAACTATCCATGAGCTGATGCTACAAGAAAAACCATTAAATGACACCAACTCATAAATTTAATTTTTTTCTAAACCAGAAATGAAATTAAAACCACCAAACTTTTGCCCACTTCTCAGTGATCTACTCTTCAGTTCCATTAGGTTCGGATAATTGGTGCCAAATTTTACTATGTTGTTTATACTTAATGATCATTCATTAAGTAAATCTGCAATTTCATCAAATATAAATTATAAAGTGTTGATTTCGGATGTGGGACAACAATTGATTTACCTCAAGTCTTTGAAAGGGTTGTGTGTAGTGAAAAAGAGAAGCCAAACTTACTACCAAGAGGATAGGTTCGTAGGAATAAGACATCTTCTCGCACAATGCATTTTAGAAACTAAATAAAACAATAGCCAAGAGGTCAACCAATCATAAAAAAGTTAGTCGCATTCTAAATATGAAGTTTCTAAAAAAGCATCATTGTTTGCCTAAAATATAACATCACATTCAGTTAAAAAAAGCTAGTGGAAGCTTAGAAGAAGCTACTCGAATCAAAATCTATTGACCAAGTAAGAGAACATAAGAAAAGAATGGTAAGATAACTTACAACATAATTAGAATCACTTGTCAAGCCAGGAATAATGATTGATTACGATGGGAGTATTATCATCTTGTTGCACTACTTCATTCACTCGATAGACTTGTTTCATAATTAAAAAGAATAATGCCACGATTAATAAAGTAGGGTAATGCTGGAATAAGCCAATACATTATAGAAGAATCGCTAAAGCAATCTTCGTAATACAATTTAGATTGTTTTGACGAACTACTTCGATTGGTCTTTCCTTTAATCGATTACAACCGGTGCGTAAAGAGCCTATATCAAATTTATGATGATCATACTATAAAATTTGAGGCGGTATTGATCGCAATATTGACCACCAAGTCACCTGACCATCCATTAACACATGATTTGTTAACTAAATGCATAATTCAGGTGATCACAATTCGACCTATCTCAATTCAATCCATGGGAGACTTTGTAAGAGATGTGCCATAGGATCATATACATCATCAATAACAAACTAATGAAAAGGATAGACAATATTATTTAGTTCAATTAAAGCACAACAAAGAGAACTCGAATACGTTGTATCGAATTGGCAAAGAAGGTTATCATCTAAACTGTAGTAAGGGTAGAGAAAAAGCATAGGACATATCCTAATGAGGCACAAGGAATCGAAAAATGAAGTTGAACTCACTAGCAAACAAATAAAATTTAAGAAATTTATCTTTAATCTATTTTGAGATCTTGCTATTGTTAGGTTTATTCATTTCCTCATTCATACAAAATCCCGGTTTCCAATCACAATCAAGTAATCTCGAAATAAATCACATGTTGTAATCTGTTGAGAGAAAAATTATATGAAGTAAAATCATATATAAATATTTGATGTGGATGCAATTAGGAGTGTACATACTAAACACCATATCTCTATTCTCGCTTCTAGAAAGGTAAGAACAATCTTAAAAGCGGTGCATAAAAACGTAATTGTATAGAACCATCAATTAGCTCATTAATACCTCAAAATAACAGAGTTCCTAACTCTCGAAGACCACCAGTATTTCCTAAATTAGTTCATTTGTCTTTGATCTAAACTGTCATCTTGTCAAGCACCAAACTGAGATACATTTCTCAGATATTACATTCCACGCCTTTATTAAAGGTAACAAACATGACACATATGCATAGACCACAAAAATGAATGCAAGTTATGCACAAACCAAAATATTAAGGGCACAACCAAGCAAAATTGAACCAAAAGCATGTAAGAAGAAAAATATGATGATACTCCAGTCCACTTAAACAAGGATCCATGACAAAAAGAAAGATCCCCACAGTTGTTTTAGTGGTAGCAGGCTGCATATTGCATCATATGTTCGAATTACCAACTCACAAACTGACATAACAAAACTGACTCCATGTTTAGTGTAGCGAGATGATTTCATCATACACAGGACGCATCAAAGACACATATAAAAGCATGTTTTCCATAGAAGAAAGAAAGTGTTATGTTTTCTATAGAAGAAAGAAAGTGTTCTCTTATTAGTGATAACCCAATACAATAATTGTTGGAGGAAAAGGACAAAGCTACTTAACAATAAAGACAATAGGAATAGCAATCCACAAAGATTAACATTCTAAAGGGGGAAACATCGCCAAGAAGGCAAAAAACAAACCATTTTTTGCTTTCAAAAATGCATTATATGAAAATGAATTTCCCTGGAAAAATAAAACTAAAATATTATCAAAAAGTCATGTTACCTAGATCATAACTACAATTATCCACAGCATTAACACCTATGGTAAGTCTTGTTTCTTGACAGCTGCCTTACGAGGAGTAGTTGTCCTTCTTTTCATTGTCACTTTGGGAGCGACCGTAGCAGGTTCAGGGGATGGAGCTGGGACGAAGGCACCTATGTCCTCGGGGACATGTTCAACTGATTCCCCTCAGAAGTGGCAGTTCTCTTAGCATGAACCTTCATCTGAGCAACTGACAGGTTGGCCTTAAACATCCTCTTGTTTGCATGGAAAGGTTTTCTCCTGCGAAGAGGTACACCCTTCTTCTCCATCAAATAGCCTAGAATTAGGTCATATCCCAGGGAATGCACAAGCTCCCCTTTTTTCAGCTTCACGTTTTGAATTTACTGGCACACCTTCTCATAGATGAACTCGCTCCAGTTCACCTCTTTTTCTTCCATAATAGCAGCCATAACAATCAGCTTAATTTGGGACAACTTATTGAATGACCCAAACTTCATATCCACGCACTTAGCCACCACGTCCATCAGCTTATGGTACTCTTCCTTGATGGATTTCTTGGTAGCAGAGTAGTTCACTTTGCCAGCTAAATCTGTTTTGTCAATCTCCTTCCAAGTTTTTACCAAGTTGACTTCGTTCCCAGTCAGTTCCTTGAGTCCATGGTTGGAAGGTGCAGGTGTGTAGCCAAGTCAGCCGCAACCAACTTAATCTCCTTCCCATTCACATAGGAGTGAATACGATCATCGTGAACAACATCGTTCACATAGAACATAAAGAACGCCCTCTTGGAAAGTTTGAGTCATCTCTAGCGTAAGAAATCTCTTCACCGTCATTTCTCCAATGACGAGCAATCTTCTCGGCTAATACCTTGTCCTCTCCGACCTGCTTGACAAGGCCTTCAAAGTCCACGAGCGCCTCGTTTGGACCTTCTCACGAGTTTGGTGAAATCCAAAGTGCGCAGCTTGTTTGGGGCCATTTCAAAATATTTTAGGAATTTTCGAAGAATAGAACGAGAGTTTTTTGGAGAGAGTTTTGGGAGTTTTAGGATTTTTAAAGTCTGAGAGTGTGAAAGTGAGAAGAGAGAGAGAAAGTGTTTGAATATAAATGAGACATGAGGTGACATTTTTGGAATCTGTAACATAGTGATCGAGATCAATGGTCAGGATTATTTCTTGCAAAAAGTTAATGCCCAAGTCGCAATTAATGCGACAACATTTATATTCAATCATGAGTTAATACGGGTAGCTTTTACTCAGGTGGATTTAATGATGCTGACGTCATGTGTCAAACATTCCTCCTGTTTTTCAGAAACAAGCTCGTTTTGTTATTTATCTTATAAATGAGCACTACAAGAAAACTGGTAATAGACATCGCTTAAAGATATCAGTTTCTAGTTTTTTGTGATGTAGTATAGTATGTAACATCATTTTTTAAATGAAGCGATGTGTATTACAGTATTTTCCTGCTATTAGGCATCTTTTTTTTTGAACATATGTCATTAGCTACCCCATTCTTGGTTTATAACATCACTATTAACATTGGTTTTTTAAAGATTGATGTTAATGTTATTTTTATGCATTTGCAATTTTTTTAACCCCAAAACTTCATTCAGCCCACTTGCGATTTTTTCAGCTTTTATCTCTTTACACCAAAAGCCCTAATTTCATCCACCATTGTCCCTACCAGCGCGCCATCATCGTTACTATCGGCGTCTCCACCACCGCCATCGGGCGCTCCACCACCTGCCGTGGCATCTCGAACGTTGTTCTCCAAGCCCCGAATCGAATTCTAGGGGGTTTTTACGAAACTTGTTCGCGTCTTGTTCGCTCTCGCTCTCTCCTTTCCAGTTCGGAGCTCCGATCTTGAAGCTTTGTGTCGCCTCCGGTCATGGAGGCCGCCAAAACTCCACCAATTAACATGAAAAAGCCCTCACAAGACTGCCCCTAGTTCGGCTCCCGCTTTCCCGCGATTTTTGGTTTGTTTATTTGCAACTCAATTCCTCTCATTTTCAACTAAGTAATTCCTTATATGACTCTCTTTGTCCGAAATTGGCTGAATTATTGCTTGATTTAGTTTGTTGATAGTATTTAACCCTAACTTTTGAAGATGACCATTCCAATTTGTTGCTTCACTTGTGGAAAGGTGATTGGAAACAAATTGGATACTTATCTTGATTTGCTTAAGCGAATTTGTGGTTGGGCAGTCTTTTTCTTGGTGAGGAACCACTTATATGTGAACTTGAGAAACATACTACTTAATGAATGGATTTAAAATGGTCTTCTGATTTGAATATGGGCTAAGAACTTATAAAAGAATCAAACAGAATTCATTTCATGTGGCGGTTGTATTCTGTTTAGTTAAGGTTTTGGATCTATTAGATTTCTTTTGGTTAAGGTCAAGTAGAATTGAACTTTGAGTATGTTTGATGTGGTGATTATAGCTGACTAGATTCTTTGTACGAGAAATAGCAGTGCTAATTTGGTTAAGAAGTTCATATAGAGAACGCAAAGCTTCGGAACCAACTGTATTACATCGATTCCTTTTTTTGAATTTAAAGAGACTTCCTATGGTAAGTCTTGTTTTGTGCTAACACTTAACACAATAAATAATATCCAAAAAGAGATGTAGTTATAAGAAAGTTAGATTAGAAAGTTGGACTTCCTATGGTAAGTCTTGTTTTGTGTAAAACTCATATTAGAAAGTTGGCACCCCATTTTCTGTTGTAATTCAAATGTGTAATGGATAGGAAATATAAACTGAGTAAAGAACAAGTTGAAGATCACATAAGTTGACTGAAGAAAGAAATGAAGAATCAACTGAGTTGCAGCTGAGTATGATAAAAAGCTCTTAGTCGAGTGAATTAGTTGTGTCTGTCAGCAGACTAACAGCCGAGTCAACCTACATCAAGGAAAAAACTCAAATAAAGGGGTAAAGCAGCCGATGAGATCAAATCAACTGATAAGGGACCGTTGCACTGAAATTGAGAAGGTTACTTATTTTAGAAATATGTACATGCTGCAACACAGAAAAGTTCACAAACTTAGAGGCGTGCAAATAGAATAAGCCCATGGAAATGCACTAAGTCCTGTTAGTGCTCTACAAAGGTGTAGAAAACATTAAATAAACAAGGCACCCATCACTTGCTGCTCATCGAGACATGCCAACACTCAAGAAGTAAAGATTAGATTAATGTCTATCTCTTCAATGGACATTTTATAATCCTTACTATAAAAAGGCTGAGGAAATTCAAATTCAAAGTAGAATACAAGTGCGAACAATAAAAAAATCAAACAAGATTCAAATATACGAAGAACACAAGGAAGAGAGTGAACCACACGAGATACACAAGCAATCTGAGAAAAATAAGAAATCACTCTCAGGCTATACATTCAAATCCTCAACCCATATTTCCAAGGAAATCAATCCAACACACTTAGTGGAGGAAGAAATACTTCAACCAATTGAAGAGGAAAAGTTGTTTGAAGAACAAAGGGGTCGACACATCCGTGAAGTGACGGAAGTGTAGTGAGGTTCAAGCTAGAACCTGCTTTGAATCTGTTGGAGGGCTACGTGATCAATTCCAAGGGTTACACAGAGTCAAAGTAGTGAGACCGCCTTACGAAGAAGCCGAGTCCAGGAGTAGAGCTTGCCGTGCGATCAAGGCTTGCTCTGACTGTTGTATCCATTTTGTAATAGTTGTTGCATTAGTGGATTACCTCCAGGAGTTGGAGAAGAGTGGAGTATAGGAATTACCCCTTCCTCGAACTACTATAAAAATTGTCTTGTATCTTTTCACTTTCAACACTTTAAATATTGTCTACCTTACTCTGCTGATACATATTTGCCTAAGTCAATCGATAATAACTTATATTAAAACAAGTGTTGTAAGACCATTTTACAAAAGTGGTGTAAGACTTCCGCTATAAAAATCAAGTTAGCTACACTTTTATTGACTCACTTCATCCAATTGAGATAACTCAATCAACAGATCTCGTAAGGCTGCTGAAAGTGATTAACTCAATTGTTGAAGTTGAACCCACTGCCTTCTTGAAAAGACTTAGCTGCTCACTTGATTAAAACTCGATTTAAAGTTTAAAAATCAAAAATTGGTTGTCTATTCAACCCCCTTCTGACTTAACACTCACACCCTTGGGACCTACATCAACATAGCGGCGATCGCTTTATGTTTTTGAGAGCTAAAACTATCCTTTGCATGTATACACTTTTCATGAAATTATGGCTTTTCCTTTATTAACCATTTTTTCGAGTTGTTTGTGTCCTTCTTTTTTGCAGACAAATTGAAACTCTGAGGAGCCTATGTTGGGATTACATCTTGGATCTCTCCTATAAATACATGAAAAATCGAAGGATCAAATACAACACATTACTCTACATCACAACAAGAAATACTAAGCAAAATTCTCAAAGCTTTTATTTTCAACATTTTTGTTGTAATAAAGATAAGCTTATCACTTTCACATCTTGCTTATTAGGATTTTTTCTTGATTAAACTTGCTTTTTTGAGTTGTAATATTTTATTTGATGTGTAATCTTGATTGTAATTTTAACATCATCCAAAACATGAAATCTTTGTTAGTGTTCTTTTGGCAAGAGCACATTTGGTTGAATAGAGGTAATTGATTGAAAAACTTGGTGCTTTTTTTTGTTGAAGAGTTTAGTACTCTTTGAAGTGTTGGAAGAGTTTTGTGCTCTTTATAGGTATTGTTGTAAGAAGAGTTTGGTGCCTTTCAAGGTAAAGGTTGTAATTATTTGGTTTCAATTAATAAATTTTTTCCTTTTTGAAATCCACTCGGACATCCTGGGTGGTAGTGGATGTAGGCCCTAGGTGGGTTGAAGCACTATAAATCATCGTGTGTTTGATTATTTTTTCTATACTTCTATTTTTCATCTTCTTTATATTCGAAAAAGAGGGCACAAATCGAAAAATTGGGAAAATTTATTCACCCCCCAGATTTTCGTAGCCACTTTGACTAACTATGGCATGATCACATAGGACAACCAGGAATAACTATGATGCATAGAATTGTTGAACAAACTAACAGACATCCATTAAAAGGCACGAAGATACTGATATGTCTGGTTATGAATCACCATCATTCTTACAACGTAATCATGGTGATATTTGTGGACCGATACATCCTGCAAGTGGACCATTTAGATATTTCATGGTCTTAGTAGATGCGTCGTGTAGATGGTTATATTTGCTCGATTTTTCATGGTCTTACTAGAAATGTTATATTTGCTCGATTTTTAGTGCAAATTATTAAAACTCCGAGCATATTTTCATGATTATCCCATCAATAATATAAGAATGGATAATGCCGGTGAATTTACATAAAAAATCTTTGATGAATATTGCGCAACACTGGAAATTAATGTTGAGCACCCAGTAGACATGTTCATACTCAAAATGGATTAGCAGAATCTCTGTTTAAAGGAGTTCAAATCATTGCTCGTACATTATTAATTAGATCAAAGCTCACAAGTGCAGCATGGGGACATGCATCATTGCATGCATCAGTTCTTATCATATTACGCTCACTGCTTATCATATGTATTCTCCTATGCAATTAACTCTTGATTTTGAGCTGAATATTTTGCACCTATGCATTTTCAGGTGTGTTGTTCATGTGCCAATTCCACTACCTCAAAGGATGAAAATGGGCCCACAACGTAGACTTGGTATATATGTTGGATTTGACTCCCCATCAATTATTCGATATTTAGAACCAATAACGGGAGATTTATTTACTACTAGATTGCGAATTGTCCTTTTGATGAGACAACATTCCCATCAATGAGAAGGGATAAAGTTATTTTTGATAAACAAAAACCAGTTGAAAGTATCTCCTAGAATGAACAAAGCTTATCCCATTTAGACCGACGTACTTCTGAATGTGAAAGTGAGGTGAATAGAATTATTCATTTACAAAATATTTCTAATAGACTTACTGATGCATTTAATGATGCTAGCAAGGTCACGAAATATCATATTCCAGTTGCAAATGGTCCAGCTAGGATTATCGTTCCAGATGAATATAAAAAAATGAATGATGATAACCCACGACAAAAATGTGCTAGACCTATTGGGTGAAAAGATATTGTTCCTCAAAAAAGAAAGGGATAACTGATACTAATGAGCATGCTCCAGATGAATTCGTAGAGCCACATATCTCAGAGAATGTACAAAATTCATATAGTACCGAGAATCCCATGAGCTATTGTAATGAAATATGGTGTCAAAATAAAATAATTATTGATGATAATTTTGCATTCTCGGTTGCTCAAGAAATTATAAATGATAATTGTGATAATGTACGCGTTGATAATGGAATGCCGCCGAGGCTCGATTAGTCTATGTGGGAGGAAACAACAAAATCTGAGTTAACTTCCCTAGAAAAAAATGAAATGTATTTGGGCGAATTACTCAAACTGCAAACAATGTAAAGCCCATTGGACACACGTGGTTATTTATTCGAAAGAGAAATGAGAAAAACGAAGTTGTGAGATATAAAACCCGACTCGTGGCTCAAGTATTCTCCCAAAGACCTGGGATTGATTATGATGAGACATATTCACATGTAATGGATACAATCACATTCCATTTTCTTATTAGTATGGTTGTCCACTAGAATCTGGACATGCGTCTAATGGACGTAGTAACAACATATATATATATATATATATATATATGGTTCGCTAGATCGGATACTTATATGAAAATCCCCGATGGATATAAAATACAAAAGTCAGACACTCCTCATGAGTTATACTCTCTGAAACTGCAAAGATCGTTGTATGGATTGAAACAATTCAGTTGCATGTAATATCATAGACTTAATGAATAATTTTCCAAGGAATGTTATAAATTGATACCATTTGCCCGTATGTATTTTATTAAAAGATTTGATACCATATTTGCTAACATTATTGTATATGTCGATGACATGAATTTGATTGGTACCCTTGAAGAATTATCTAATGTGAATATTTAAAGAAAGAATTTGAGGTTAAAGACCTTGGAAAAACAAAACTTTGTCTTGGTCTTGAGCGGGCACATAAAGATAACATAATTCTTGTTTACCAATTTGCTTATATTAAAAGGTTACTTAACTAATTTAATATGCCCAAAGCTCATCACTTGAGTATATTTATGGTACAGTTTAGATCGCGAGAAAGATTCATTTCGCCAAAAATTTGATGAAGAGATTTTGGGTCCTGAGTGCCTTATCTTAATACTATTGGAGCATTAATGTATTTAGCGTATTGCACTAGACCAGATATCGCTTTTGTTCTAAATCTACTTGCTTGATATAGTTCTGAGCCAACCCAAAGACATCGGAATAGTATTAAACATATTTTTCGTTATATCAATGGTACTATTAATTTGGGGTTATTCTACTCCAAAGATCCATTAACAATGAGGTTAGTTGATTATCCGACGGGATATAAATCAATCACAAACTGGTTATTTATTTTGCTATAACCGTGTAACTATATCATGGTGATCTATCAAACAAACATTAGTAGCTAATTCTTCCAATCACTCTAAGATAATTTCTAAGCTAGCAAAATAGTGTATTTGGTTAAGATCGGTTGTAGCTCATATACGAAATGCTTGTCAGTTAAAGCTAGTTACAGACACTCTCACTATTATTACTGAAGATAATACAACGTGCATAGCTCAAGTAAGAGACGGATACCTAAAAGGTGATAGGATCAAGCATATTTCACCAAAGGTTTTTCATACACATGAACTCCAGAAAAATAGAGAGGTATACGTTTAGCAAAATCGCTCATGTCACAATCTTGCTGATTTGTTCCCAAAATTCTTGCTCACGTCTACATTCGAGAAATTGGTATACGACATAGGCATGCGAAGAGTTAATACACTATGTACTGTGCTCTTTTTCTTTTTTTGTCTGGTTTTTCTCCCATTTGGTTTTTTCAGTAAAAGATTTTTAATGAGACAGCTTATGCACAATGTTTGGATTTGACTTATGTAGTTTTTTTTCCCTTTAGTCTGATTTTTTCCACTGGATTTTTTGACTTAAGGTTTTTATGAGGCATACCCATCCAATGGTGTTGCGTCAGAATATTATGAATAATTGGACTTGCAAAATTAATGCAATTGTTGTAATGGTTGTTGAGGAAAACACACTTAATTAATGCATGTGCATTTAATGTAGTTGTATTTTAGTTGAGAAAATTTTGTATAAATATGTGAAACTAGTTGAATATTGACAATTACACGCAAGAATTTGATATTATACATTTTGTCTTTCTATATATCATTATATTACTTTATATATATATATATATATATATATATTACTTGACATAGTTATATATTTTATTTGGTCACTACATCTTTAATTGAGAAAGGGAATTATTTACAACATTCCCAACATTTAAAAAAAAAAGAGCTTATTTTAACAATTTCCTATAGTTTTGATAGTTTTCATTACAAAAAAATGACATTACTAATATTATAAAGCACCAATTATTTGTATTATTTATTTAACACTGCAACTACTTATTTTATAATGACGTGTAACATCTTATACACTAAAATAACATTTTAATGTATTATTAGGTATTTTTGAAAAAAAAATATTAATAACATCTTACAATATGTAAGAGCTTGTAAAATTTATTAAACAAGAATTTAACCAAATAGCCTAGTTATTTGAAAATAAAACATTAAGTATGAAAAACTGAATTCGCAAAATGAATTTCATAAGAACTCTTTACAACAAAAACATGGATATTATTATAAAATGTAAATATTATTAATTTTGATTTTTAGGCGAGATCACCCAAGTTACGGTTTCGATAAAAGTTTAAAGTCTTCTTCTTCCCAACGGGGGAGTCTTCCAAGTCTTCTTCTCCGGGGAGCTAGAAATTCTTCAATTGGAAACTGTTCCGCACATACGCAAACCTAAGATGGGCCCTGGGGTTATCCTGGAGGCCTTCTCGACGCTCAAACCAAAGATAGTGATCGAGAGAGAAATTAAGATAGTATGCGAACACTTTGAATTAATGATTAAGAGTGATTGTGAGAGAAATATGTACTTACAAATGAATAGGAGAGACCTCTATATATCTAGGTGATGGACCTGTGGGCCGTGTAGGAGAAATTGGCACGTGGGCTGGTCCCGGAACTCCTTTGGATCGGGTTATTTCATTAATAGCCCATTGAACAATTAATATTATTCCAATATATAAACCGAATTATATATTAGTTATTAGATGTCATTTTTGCCCCCAACATAAGCCATCCATCTCCGATGTTGCGGAGCTAAACCGATTATGTCTCGGCTTGTCTTGTTCTATATATCTTGTCTTGTCTTGGAGAATCTTAGACCATTCTTACATAAGGACACACTTGGGAGGATATCTTTGACTATGTTTTCCAAAGGTAATACTTCTCTCTTTACTCTTAACTTTGAATTTATTTGCTTGGTAGAACACTTAGTGAAACGTTTTTGAGAATTGAGGAGTGTCCATGGAGAGTTGTAGTGAGGAGTTGAGTGCATCAAATGATGAGAGAGATGAGAGCCCAAGAGAGGAGCGAGGCGCCGGGGAGCCTCCTAAGAGTGAGCAAGGTCACCTCCGGGCGCGCCGTCAAGGGCTCGCTGCGGCCCCTACGTGGCATGGTGCGCCCAGGACAACCCAAGCCCCTTAGTCCATTCTTTCTTCCCCATTTCTCCGTCTTCCCCGAAGATTGGTTGAACCATGGGTAAACAACAAATAAGATCATGAACCGCCTTTTTCGTTGATGTAAATAACTACTAGAGTTATTTACTTTGATGTGCACATCTTAAACCTTGAAGAACTTTGGTGATGCTCGAAGAAGAATATCGAGAGAGAAATTTTAGGATGGAGATTATTTTCTTGTTGTGGGAGACGCTATTTCTCTTGGACTGATATTGTAGGGAGAGATATCAATATATATCTCAATCTCATATCTCAATTAAGTCCTGATGGAAGAGGTTTCAAGATAAACCTCATCTAAATAGGACTCCATATGATGTCAAGAATGGATGCAACCTAATTGAACATATATCCTACTTATACATATTTGACTCGATTCATTTTGAATCACATCCTCATAGTTCTCACCTCTTTTTCTTTCATACGGGGAATAAGGCGGGCGACCGGGCGAGAAAGTATAGGTGATGAGAGTTATATTAAATCATCACCAAAATAACGTAACCATACAACTCAATAACTCGATGTGTACCCCAAACCAAATGGTCGCACCCAATCAAGCATATCTAGATCCCTTTTTGAAATAAATAGAGCATGCTCGACTCACTCAAACAATTTTCAATATTAATGACTAGTCAAACATATTTAGACATAGTCGCCCAGGCTATGAATTTTAGAATATAAAATGCGTTACCAATTGATTCTTCCTCGACCCCACAAGTCAATTAGCTTGGTCTTGACAACTTTCCTAGATATGCTCGACCGATCAAATCACACATGACCATTGGATACATACTAAATTAGTGTCATCAAGCTTATACATCATGACATGATCCAAAGCCCCATAGCGTACAACAAAATAATATGGGCTCACACAGAGACGAAGTAGGGACCAATTTAGTCATTTTCCCATAGACTGGTCGACTCAAAAACACATGTAGTATAAGCACATGCTATGATGGGGCTCCCACTCTATTTAGGTATAACATGCTCTAAACATCATTTGAACTTAAGTCTAGTCGTTACCCAAGCATCTGACCTGCGTACTACTAAAAGTCACTTCCAAAATGCCTTTTAGTAATTTGAACGTTCAACTATAAACTAACTTATAATTAGTTGGGCATACTTTATAATTGATCAACTCGAGATCTCCTCTTAGCCTCTAATAATCTCTTGTCAACATCACAATAGAGTATGGATCACTTTGTTGTCCATTGACCAATCTCATTGCTAAGCACATGACTTGTTGAGTATGCATATAAGCGCACATCAAACATTCGATAGTGCTTTACATAAACTAGCTAACATTTGTTTCTTCTTCTTAAGACATCGTTTCTCGATTAAGAACATAATGTTTGACCATGGAGTGTAAAGACAACCACCACTAAGTAGATATAACTCTATGTTCTTTCCACTCATCACATTGTTGCCCATGATGAGATACAACTCGTGACATATGTCCAAATGACTTACTTGAACATTGTAGGCCTACCAAAATGACAACTCGATGAAATAAATGATAATTCAAGTCTGTTGGAAAATTTATGTATTAGATTTTGATGATACCATGTAAAACTCAGATTAGGAAGTTGACACCCCAATTCTCATCAGAAATCAACTTGTAATAGATATGGTTTTATAAGCTCGGTAGAAGCGACCAAGTTGAAGAATGCGGGGACTTGATCAAGATCGAAGAGAAGAATCAATGTAGCATAGCGGTGAGTGAAGTGAAGGCAGATCTCGGTCAAGTGATAGTAAAGTTGCCTCATCAAGTAGATGATAGCCGAAAGTCACTCCAAGATAAATGGAGTTGACTATCAAAGGGTTATACAAAAAGGATCAAAGAAAGTCAAGAGATCCGTTGTCAAAGCAAAGTCAATTGTTTGTTGAATACGGACATGTGTCGGACTACCTACCTTAAAGTTGTTTCTTTGAAAGAGTGCAAAAAGCAAGGAACCAATGAGATATACCGAAAATGCATAGTTTAAGGAAAGGTCAGAAGCATTAAATTCAAGGATCAATCACATCAAAGCTACAAGACAAGACAAGCCAACAACCTCAAAGTGTAGTTTGAAAATACATCTATCTTTTCAACGTATATATTTTTCAAACAAGAACTATAAAAGATCGAGGAATAATAGAGAGAAGGTTATGAATGCAAGCAAGCAAATAGACACTAACCTCGCAAAGCAAGAGCAATATATCTCTCAAGCATTCTATTCAAATCCTCAAGCCTAAACTCGAAGGAAATCATTCCAACACATTCAATAAAGGAAAGACGACTTCAAAATTATTGAAGAGAAAACTTGTTTAAAAAAACAAGGGGTCTACACTCAAGGTTGAAGAAGGTGTGTGAGGTTCTAGTTCGAACGGCGCCTTTGGACTCGTTGAGGGCTATTGAACAAATCCAAGAGTTTGAAGGAGTTGAAGTAGCAAGACATCTATTTTGTGAAGAAGTTGAGTCCTCGGCCGAGCCAATTTGTGTGATCAAGGACAAGCTTGTGTCACCATTTTGTAATAAAGTTCTGATTACATTAGTGGATTCTCCAGGGTTGGAGAAAGAGTGGATTAGAGAATTACCCATCCTTGAATTGCTATAAAATTGCTTGTGTCATTTACATTAAAGACACTTTTATTCTTGCATACTTATCTTTGTTGTTTGTTTAAATTGCTAAGTCAACTAATAATAACTAAGCTTAAAACAAGTGTTGAAAAACATATTTCAAACAAGGGTGAAAGTCTTCCATAGTAAAAATAAGTCTCATCAATATTTGAAGCATTAATCGGGAATCGACTAAGTTATACAATCAAGCTTAGTCTTTAAGTCTCGTTGAGTGGCTAACTCGCTATGCAAGAAAACTAAGTTGTCCACCAGGACCCGGTGACTTGAGATTAAAACTCCGACTTTAAAAATGACTAAATTGAAAAGTTGGTAAAGTCTATTCAACCCCTTTATACTTTACTTAATCACCCTTGCGACCTACAAGTGGTATCAAAGTGGTTAGTTCATTAAGCCTTCCGTGATTAGTTCATGAACTAGATCTCATTCTTTTCCAAAGTATACTGACATTTGAGGTTCTAAAGTTTTTCTTGCAAAACAAGTAATTATCATGGAAACAAATCTAACTCGCATTCCTATGTTCCTTTGTTGAGAATTTGATGATTGGAAAATACGCATGCGAGGCACATCTTTTAGCCTTACACGATGAGATGTGGTTCGTCATTGAGGATGGCCACTACAAATATTAGAAGTCAATACAAACAGAAGAGGTGATGCTCTTGCCGAGGAGAAGATGTTGTACTTGTTGCACCAAGACCAACCGTGGTCGAGAAGCCTCGATACGAGTGGACAAACAAGGATAGAAAAAGATACAACTTGGACAATGTTGTCAAGGATATTTTGTATAAAACCTCAATAAAGTGTTTAGAAACAAGACACAAATCAATTTGTGCCATAATAAATCCAATTTTTTTTGAAGTGATTGGTCCATTCCTTGCAAGCTTATATACCGCAAAGTGTGTAGAACCATCATTCAACTTGCAATTTTATTTCCTTAATTGTGCAAAACTAATTAAACACGATATTCCTTTTTCTATTAGCACATCTCCATCTAAGAGCCACTCAAAGCAATTTAGCGTTTCTAAATGATGAGAGTGGAGATGTACTAACTTATAGTGTACATACAAAGAAGGAAAATATAATGCGGTAATTTTGTGTCTCACACTTATAAGTCTACACTCATTTTAGTGGACTTAGATTTAGATGATAAGTAACCCTCTTTAATTCTTCCAGCAAGCTTATCCTGCTAGAAAATCTTTGAAAGAGGTTGACCTTAGCGGGTTAAACAATAAAGCTTTCTCCATCTAATACAGTCGTCCTCCTAACCTTGCATGCCACGATATCAATAGAAGACCCAAAATAAATACTATGTTAAGCCAATCACATCACAAGTAGACTCTTCTCACTCAATAAATATCTTACAAGTGCATTTATAAGACTACATCGATACATCAAGTGGTTCATACCAACTGTAGAGCTTGAGGTGACTCTACTTAGCCTCTTCTTGTGCATTATGTAACTGTACAACACTCGATAATAGTCTTACATATTTGCTCAATCTTAATCACATGCCAAGTCAACCAATATCTACTATCTACCCAGGCAGAGATTCTGAAACATTAGCGTAAAAGAGTAATTAAATGATCAAACT